>JBBPBS010000738.1:4109713-4123909 GCA_037974835.1 Cicer judaicum | reverse complement strand
TTTGAATTCTTCAAATAGAATTTTATCATCAAGTTCATAAGAACTATCATATTTTATCAATTTTTAAGATGTTTACATTATATTTTCAAGTTTTTATGACATAATGATATAATATTTTAATGATAAACACAAATTTTTTAAAAATAATTTGTATATAATTTTTTATATAAAATTATTTTTTTAATATCTATGCATACTAACTAATATTACTTATATACAAAAATTTGGGTATCTATCAGAAATTGGAATTCTAATTAAATACACATATTAGGAAATGATCAAATTTAAATAAAAATAAACTAATTTGTCCTTATTTATTATATTTTGTTCACACTTTTTTTTCTCAAACTTCTAATAACACTTTGAGTCCTATTTACTCGCATTTTCTTATCTTCCGACTTCACACATGTTTTTTATGCACAAGTATGCTTCATAATCACATTGCAAGTATTACACTTGTGGTAATTAAAGTACTATTTTCAAAGCAAAACATCTGGTAAACATAAAATTCATTTAAGAGATACATTTTGGATTTTTTAACATGTGCATAAATGTAAATGAATTAAAATTTTACCAAAAAAAAAATATAAATAATTAATTCAATTGAATAAGTAATTAATTCAAATTACAGAAAAAAATATATTTAATTAAATTGTATAATTAACCATAATTTTCAACAAATATAAATTAATTATCTACTCAACTAAATTAACAATATTTTTATAATAAAACCATCATCTACAAAGTAAAAAAAAAAAAAACACTTTATACACGTGGCATAGTAATCCAAAAGCAATTTATTTCTAAAAAAAAACTCCAAAGGGACAAACATGACTTTAACAACAAGAAAGTCTATGTTAATATTATCTTGTTCTTTTCTCAACATGTTCTTTATTATTATTTATTTTTGTCATAATTCTCTTTCTTATTTAAAATATGAGAAGCAAAACAGAATCCTCTCTTTTGATCTTGGTGTTTAATTTGTTTTCATTCATTCATCTTCAAGTCACTATGATCCTCTTTTTTGAGAAATCTTAGATCTTCTTTTATCAATGTTTTCAAGCCTCATCAACAAAGCTAGTGTACATACATATATATAAACATATAGATATATAAGAGTAGAAGAACAAGTACTTTAGAGAGAGATAGAGAGAGAGAAAGAGAGAGAGAGAGAGAGAGAGATCAAGGTGGATCAAAGGAAAGAGAAGAAGTATCTCCCTTCTGATCATGAATCAGAGGAGAAAAGAGAAGCTTTCAAATTTTCTGATTACCAAACACAAATATCTAATAAAAATCAAAAGAAAAAGGCTTCATCATCATCCTTCTCTATGAAAAGTATAATAAGCACTTCTGAATTTATGGAGAGGAAAAATCAATCTCAACCTACACAAGGTATAAACAATTACAAGGCTTATATATATATATATATATGCTTCTTTTTCATTTCTTCATTTTACTTGAGTTAATCAAAATCTCATAATTTTATATATATTTATTTTTAATATTCATTCTTATATAGTCTACTTATATACATCAAATAGATATGTCTTCATCAAGGTTTCTTTCTCAATATACTCATAAACATATTTTCACCATTAACCTCAGTGCAACTAAGTACCATGATATTTTTATTTTTATTTTTAGGAAAGATATTTCATCTCAGAAAAAGCACCAAAAGTTTACATTTATTCTCCTTCACAAAAATCTCCATTCGTTGCATTATTATTATTATTATTATTATTATTATTATTATTATTATTATTATTATTATTATTATTATTATTATTATTATTATTATGCCAATCTGACTAAAAATTATATACCTTCAATTATATGTCTTCAAAATATATATATATATCATCAATATATATATGATTAATGTAAAAAGTTATATTGTTAATCAATTATAATATATTGTGAAACTTTTAAAAGTGTTTGTCTTTAATCATAATTACTTTTAAAATTATTAATATGATTAGTTGTGAACTAATCATAATTTACTTATATAATAAAATTTTGTATAAATGGTTTATTATAATTAAATTTATATTTATTGCTCATATGTATGCAAAATATTATGCTTTTAACTATGAGTCCTATCTTTTATGTGCAAAAACATCCCATTAGATTATCTAATTTCAATTTATAGTGAAACTTTGTCTTTACAATTTACATAAATTATATTAGACTAAAATTGTACTAACCAATTATATATTACATAAAATGATTAATTTCTAGGTAATGAAAAGAAAAAACATTATAGGGGTGTACGGCAAAGACCATGGGGAAAATGGGCAGCTGAAATAAGAGACCCTAAAAAGGCAGCAAGAGTGTGGCTTGGCACCTTTGACACAGCAGAAGCAGCAGCGTCTGCTTATGATGCTGCTGCTTACAAATTCAAAGGAAACAAAGCCAAACTCAATTTCCCTCAACTCATCATTAATAATGTTGATACTAATTTGGATTCATTACCGCATAAAAATATTAATATTTCATCTTCTTCATCATCCTCTTCTTCACAATATATTCCACCAAAGAATCTACTTTTTCCGTCATCTTCGGAGGAAGGGTTTCCAAACCTAATGCAATATGTACAAGTGCTTTGTAGTAAGGATGATGAAGATCTTCGACGTGCTACTTCACGTCTTTACAATAACAATAACAATAATAATAATGAGCAATTTTGTTATTATTATAATTTGCCGCCATTGTTTTCTACGTCGTCGAGATTTCCATCTTCTACTTCTAAGGATGTTGTTGTGCCTAGAGTTGGAGACTGTGGTTCTTCTGAAAGACGAAGTGGTTTTGACGAAAGGAACACAAGAGGGTCATAATTTCTATGACTTAAACTCTCTATGATTGCTAAATATTATGATCGATAGATCTTAGTCATTAAAGACACTAGACGACTCATTATGATTTTAAATTTAAATGAGTCATCTGATTTTTAATCAATAATTGATCTATGGAGCAACAAATGTTTCTCTATATTATATATATGACAAATCCATGCATTTAGAAGAGGGTTTTTTTTTACTCGGAGAGTTAGTATGTCATTTGTTGTCTTTTTGTTTTAAAATATTGTTGGAATTGCAAGCAAGTATGCCAAATTTTTAGTCACTTAATTTTTACCTTATTTTCATGTCATTCAAATAAAATAATAATGACAAATTTCAAGGAAAAATTATAATCAAAAGAGAGAATAATTTTAGTTGATGTTTTTCTTTGTGGATCGAGTGAGAAAGGGAAAGGTAATATATTGATATTTGATATATTGCCTTAGTTAATGTGACAATTAGATGTATCATTTTCTTCTTTTGGTCAATTATTACTAAATACTAACCATATAATATAATTTATTGTCTAGTCTCATTCCTAAAACTAAATTCAAAATTATTCAAAATTAGTGTTATAGAACCTCTATATAGAATGTACTTTGACCAATGAAAATTATTCAACATAATAAATAGTTATAAATCAAAAATCCAAAAGAAATAGACATAAATCAAATCAATAAAATTTACATTTCATTTAAAGTTGGAATTTAATTTGTATACATCGTGGACGTAAAGAGTTTTTAAACTATCTGTCAATCATAACCGTTATATTATTAGAGATATTTAACTTTTATTATAACTACCTTTAAAATCAGAACCCTGAATGATTGTATTACGCTGACAGCGTAAAACTCTTTATAATTAATAAACTCTTAAAATTATTAATAAAATATTACACGAGTATAACATAATATCTCCTTATATTTAAGTGTTTCAATCAAAAGTAATCATAATTAGATTGAATGTTGAATGAACATAGTCAACGGTTTAAAGTTAATAAATTCAACCGAGATCAAACCAAAGTCAAACTAATAATAAGTAAATATAAGTTTCAACTCAAATATATTTTATATATATATATATTTTATATATATATATATTTTTAGAGATGATGAATATACACTTTTTAACTTATAATATTTTTTTTTGAGAAAGAATAAAGTAACTACTTTGTGATCTCTAAATTTATGTATGTTATATATTTTATGAAATAGCAATATCAATCAAATCACTAAAAAGGGAGTTTGTATTATGATTCCTTTTTGAAATGTTAATTTATACTTTTATTTTTTAAATTAACTCAAAGATCAATTATCGTTTCACATAAAAATTCAAAACATTTTCAATTAGTTAAAAAAACAAATGAAACAAATGATTTCTACGTGATCAATTATAGTGTGTGAGAAATAATAAAAGATCACAAGGATAAGAAAATCATACAATGATGTATTCTACTTCATCCAATGTTAGTTACATCAAGTCCTTACAATCTGCGAGTTTTTTTCCACTAATATGCTTCACACAAGAATGTTCTTGTTTTCACACAATCACTTTTGATCAGATATAACATTCATCTTTGAATCTTGAAAGGATTTCTGCAGTTACCTTTCAGTTCATAAATGATTTTTACAACATATTCAAATTGTCTAAAAAGATAAACTTGAGTTTCAAATTATGCTATGATAGTATTTGTAGGATCAGAATCTACTCAACACTTGTTTGATATGGATTAGCAGTAATAACTCAAAAAATGATCATTGAATATAGTAAGAGAGAGCTCGAGTTTTTCTTGATTGAGAGTTGTGTTTGCTCGAGTATGATTGTTTTAGTGAAGAAATGATTGCACAATTTTTTTGTCATTGTCTTTTATACGTATGGAGAAGGTTAGAAATGGTTCATCATAGCCGTTACTAAACTTGAAGACAAACATTTATTCATAGTGAGATTTAATAGACATGTGTGCTATTTAATTCAAAACATTCTTCCTGGTAACCAAAACAATTTTGGTTGTGTTGAATGGAAAACGTGGTTGAAGAATTTTGCAGTTATCTGATGTCAGTTTTTTGTCTCAGAGACATGTTGAGCTTTTTGCAAAAGATGCAGTATTAGTGTCATTTCATCCTTGTTGTCATGGTTGTATTTATTCATAGTTCATTAGTCTGGAGATTGATCTTAATATTATTTTTTTCTTCTTTAGGCCTCTAGCTAGACTTTTGGGTTTGAGTATAGTTTTAATATTCTTTTATCTTAAGATCCAGATTTTGGAGAATGGTTCATTCTACTTCAGTCCTTAAAATGAACTAATCAGAATAATCTTGATAAGCTTCCAATTCAGATAAAGCATAATGTTTCTTTGATTTAGATCATGGTGTGATTGTTAATTATTGTGTAAATGTATTTAATCATCTATCTTTGAATAAAGCACTCAAGAACACAAATTAAACATCAACATAGTCAAAATCACGATTAAAGTTTAATTAATTTATTTGTTGATCTTCAAAATAGGATTTTGTCTCAATATTTTATTCATATTAAGAAATAAAACTCAATTGTTAGTTTTTATCAACAATAATAAAAATCAAACATGAGAAGGTAAAAGAATTAAGCAACAAATTAAATGAGTCATATATATATATATATATATATATATATATATATATATATATATATATATATATATATATATATATAAAAGATCAAATAAAGTTTTGGTATTTGATTTAGTCAATTGAATTGGTGAGTCCGATCTAATTTTCAATATGATTTACTTAGTAGCAAATTTATTTTTACTACTAAAGTTTATATTTGATTTTTCTCTAATTTTATAAGCCCTCATTTGAAAATGTATTTGTCTCTAAATATAAGTCATTACGAAAATTATTGTGTATTTATTATTCTTTTTCTAAATCTACCACTACTAATGCTACTAGTACATTTAAAAATGTGAAAAATTAACATTGAATTGTGTAAAAATTACTTATTTAGGTAAAAGAATAAAGAAAAAAACGATATAGTGGGATACTTTCAAACTAAAAAATAATTATAAATCCCCCATCTTATATGAGAAAGAAGATAAAAAAGAAGTAGAGAGTAAATGTCGACTACACCTAATTTTCTGAAAGATAAACTTTGGCAGCATTTCAATAACATTGGTTACACCAATAATGTTAATATCATCAAATACAACTTTTAAGGGTGTCTTTGATTGGAGGTAAACGGAGGAAAATAAATATTTATAAATTTTTTAATTTAATTCAGTTTTTAAGAGGGGAAGAGAGACCAAAATCCCTCCTATTAATAATATGAGAATTAGAAGAGAAATTATCAAAAGAGCATTGAAAGCTGGAGACAATAAAGCATCAATTTGATAAAAGATAACGGAGATGAGAGTACAAGAGCTTTATTTATAGAGCTTATTAGAAGCTCAGCTAACTCAGTTATCAACTTACCAATTCTTAACAAACTTCTTAGCATTTTAGGGATTTGGAGAAGATTAGATGTCGTCAAAACAACATAAAAACTATTCAAATTTTATCCCCTTTTTGAACCACACAACTCTTAAAAATTTATCTTTTCTCATCACTGAACACGTCTCTACTTCTCTCCTCCCCTCCATTCCATTGAACCAAAGAGACCCTAAAATACATTCTCATTAGTAGAAGGGAAGGGATCTCCTGGAGCTTCTTGCATGCCATGGTTTTTCAAAATATAGTAAATATCACTAGTAATATTAGACTTTTTTACTTAGCCCTTTGATTTCAAAAAAAAAAAAAAAAACACTGATAATTCGGAGTTCAACTAGGAAATAAAATAAGTACCTCCTAATTAAAGATTATTCTAGTAATACTAATAGTAGACTAGTATACACTTATTATTTGCCATTGCTACATCTCAACCGTAGGAGATGAAAATTGCTTGGTTGATATTACCATTTATGATTGGGATATATCTTCCAAGACAAAGAATTGAACCTCACAACTGTTCCTAAGATAATTTATCAAGAGAACCATTTCCATTTGTGTATTCCATCTGTAACTCGGAAAACTCGTTTTCAAAGAAAGCTTCATGGAGAGCCCTGACACATTGCTCTGCTTCACTATCATTAACAACCAATGAGATGTTCACCTGTCGAAAACAAAACAGAAAACACAGAATACATAAGAATTAAACTATTTTCATATCCATAATACAAGATAATATGTTCCCATCATTACCCCTTGAAGCAAAAATTGAGTGAATCGATAATTTAGTTTCTGAAATTTCAGATATAGGACAATAAGTGAATAATATAGAGTTGATTAAGTGGATACCTTAGATGCACCCTGAGAGATCATTTGAACAGTGACACCAAGCTTTCGAAGAACACAAAATGCCTGTAATAGAATGTTAATTAGTAGTTTTTTTATGTGACCAACAGAAATAGTTAAACGTAGATTGATTGCAGAAGAACTTAATCTTGGATGTAAACTTGTTCAAGAAAAACAGATAATTCAAGCTGTGGTTTTTTATTCCAAGATCAACAGTACCCCAAGGGACCCAGGGGTAAACAAAATGACATCCACCACATAGAGCAAAAGATAGAGACAAAAAGGCACAGATAAGGATGATGCTATAATAAACCAATTAAAAAAATTAAGGATGGAATCATATTTAAACAAGAGAGCATAATACAGAACCTTCTCCAAAATTGATGATGATTTCTGGACATTGCCAATGAGAGAGATGATGGATCTATTTTGTAGGAGATTCACCACAGCAATTTTCTCTAGTTCTTCAACAACATGGTCAAGCTCCTGCCAAAAAAAAATATACAATTAGATTTATGTCATGGCTGAAGAACAAAAAACACCATAGTACCTATAATACAGCAATTAACACCTTAATGAGCAGGAATTATCTAAGAACAACACTAGGTTTTATTAGCCAACTTCAAGGAAGTATGAAAACCAGACTTAAACGAACATAATGTCTTATACTTGCCTGCTGTATTAGCTCTCTGCTCCATAGCTTTGATGGATCCAACGTCAAGGAAACGCTGACTTCACTTGTAGCAACAACATCAACTGATATGCCTAAATCTTCAAAGATTGAAAACACCTGTATACATGTAGAGAAGTATGAAAATCGGAAGGCATTCGACAACAACAATGACAAATCTGGCACCATTAACTCTCTTACCTTAGCAAGGAAACCGTACTGACCAAGCATGCGAGTGCTCACTATATCCAACATGGTCACATTACGTTTCAAAACAATGCTTGTTAATACTGCCTGCAGATTGAAAATGGAAAACTTCAATACAGGACAGTCTTGCTTAAAATAATGAGCAACTTTTGTTTTGAGAAAGGAATGAGTTACTCTTTTAGTGCAGTACAAAATTCTACAAACCTTGCTCATATCTCTTTCCTTGGTGATTAAAGTACCTGGAGCTTTAGGGTTATAGGAGTTTTTAACCCTAACTGGAATATCACTTTCTCTAGCAGGCCTCATAGACTGCGGATGCAGAACCTGTGAATCAGAAAATAAATTACCTAACTCGCGATAAATAAGATTATTCTAATAACACAAGGTGCAAGTCTATCGAATAAATGCAATGCACAACAGTCATGCTCCTCACAACAGCACAACAGGTGATAATAAAAGAGATAACATCCCTTGTACTGGGCTCACTCGTTGATAATTAGATAACAACATAGAAAAATTGATATATAAGATTATTATTAATAGAACAAAAAATCATAAATTAAATGGAGACCCTATGTTGTAGCCTTAAATAATTTTTCTTTTTCTCAACAGCTGCATAACAAAAAAGAGGTACAGCTGGCATTTTTAACAGCTTCCAGTTATAATTAGAAATCATAATTCAACAACTCTCCGGGGATGAAGCATCTAACCCCATGCAGTAAATATACCTTGAAATTCATCTCTGTAGTTTATATCACTTGTTTTGCCTGATTCAAATACCAAGTTGGTATGTGATACTTCTATTAGTTTTGGGTTGTAAAGTTTGGAAGTGTAAGTTTTTTCCTTTGAAGATTCTATTGTTTCGATTGCCTATCCAATGTGCATAACTCACCATTTCCCATTTAACCCTTTTTACAACAATGCTTCCTTGCTTCTAGTTTTCACTTTGGATGATGGATAAACGTTAGATCTTGTTCTTTCACACCCATGATCCTCCTCATGTCTTGGTAAATCAAGACAATAATTGAAAATCTGTGATTATGTATACCTTAAAATCCACAAAGGAATATGAACTTTGAAGATCTCCCTTCAATGATTATCTTATCATTTGGTCTCCAGCACCTAGTAAGATAATTTCATGTTGTTATTGTACATAAGTTTTACCATTTTGTTTCTACTCCGTAATCTTAGCCAACATGACCTATTAAGAAAGTGTAAGCTTGTTGGCAAGAACTTCATATGTGTGTGACACTATTAACAGCACAGACATATGTGCAGAACTAATTTTATGTCACTCATTCTAATAAGTTCAAATGCACAGCCTCAGTCCTTTCTTCACTATGCCTGCTACTTGTCTATTTATTGCAAAGAGTTGCTTCAAAACAATGATCCGCTTACTCTTACATTGTTGGCAACTAATTCAAGAATAACTTGTTTGGAGCAATGTTTTCGATAGCAGAAGGTGGACCATAGCAAAAATCCACCATTTTTAGCCGCCATGGTACCGACATCCTTCACAAATTGGCCATGGCGGTTGTCAAAAAATTGCCACCGCAATCTGCCATTGGGCCCTGTTGTTGTACAATTTTAGGGCCCATTTACTTTTTAACATTTTAAAATTTTTACTTCCATGTGGGGGAGGCTGGAATATCATTTGATTATGGATTTTCCTTTTTCAGTTGTGATAGAGACGATGGAAGTTGACTAGAGAGAATTCATTCTGTTCATTTCAGCACTGAAAACAATTCATTTTCAAAAACTTACATAATATTTTCTTTAATTTTTATTTCATTTGTGAAAATGTAAAAAGAAAACACCAAAAATAAATGGGCCCTTACTATTTCCCTCAATAATAAGTTTTTTCTCTAACAAGAAAATCAATAAAACCATGAGGATCATGAAGTAACATCAACTAAGCAAGATTCAAAACATAAGCAGATCCAAGAATGCAAGCTAGAATCAGAATCCAAGATTATTTTTCAAACCATGAGATATTATTGCATTTTGTCATAAGAGCTCGATAAGTGAATCAATAAATATAATAATACCTGAGCACCAAAGTAAGCTAACTCAGCAGCCTCGTCAAACGTCAAAAAGGGGACAGGTTCTGCTTTTGGGTATATATTTGGATCACAGGTTAAGACACCGTCAACATCCTTCCATACCTGTGTAAGTGATTGAAATTAATTTTTTTTCTTTTTTGTCTCCAATATGACATGTAGAACTGTGTTTTATGTGCACAAACCTGGATCTCAGGCAACCCTAGTGCTTTCCCAATTGTTGTAGCTGTCAAATCACTGCCACCTCTACCTAGTGTTGTCACTGCACATGATTTCTGGGCCTTCGAGAAGAAAAAAAAAGTCCCATTTTTTCATCAGAAAATTAACATTTTAGTTACACAAATATCTGAAGAAAAAGCATGGTTCCACAATTACCTTTCCAAGGAAGCCAGTAACAATCGGAATTGCAGGATCAGAGAGCCAATCACCATTCAATCTCTTTGCAACAGCCGGATAGGTTGCTTCTAAAATATCCGCATTTGTGAAGTCATCAGTTGTTATAAAACCAATCTCAAATGCATCGTACTGTCAGACCAAAAAATTAGCAACAAACTATGATTAGGGACAAAAGATCAAAACCTGATGACTTCAGTCAGAGTTGGACTGCATGATTAGCAAAAAAAATACTAACACCCTTTGAGTTACCCACAGAATGTAAAAAATATGTAATAAGCAATAAAAGCACATACTTGGCGGGCCTTGACACCCAATGTATTAAGAAATGCAGCAAAAATCCTAGTGGACATGCATTCTCCAAAGGAAACTAAATAGTCTTGAGTCCGTTTAGTTAGCTCTTTCATCATCGCTATCCCCTTCAAAAGTTGCTCCAATTGTTCCAGATGCTCTGCAAATATTTCCACGTGCATAAACTAAGTTAAGAAACCAAAATGAATACAAACATAAAGATATTACAGAGCAACCATGTGGAGAAGAAAGAAGGTCCACTAATTGATAAAACAAGATGAAAAACATGCAGTAACATCTTAAGGTAACAACTGTAATTAAAAACTGAGTGTAAACTTTTTCTTGGTTTTATACAATTATAACCTTTAATTTGATATTTGATTCATTAATCTTCATACATTCCAGGTAAACATAAGAAATCCTATTTTTATGATCCATTATGTCATCCATCAACAATAATTTTTTGTTGATCATTCAAAAAGATCTTTAAATTGTATGACATAACAAGTGCATACCATAAACTGCCAATTTCTACTGTGACAACAATCAGAGTTATGGTATATAGTTTCATGTTGGTCACGCAAGGATGAAATTCATCATGGAAACTAGTGCATATACAATGTAGCTGCTGCTTTAGGTTATTAAAAAATATGACCATAAATATTCATACTGGCTTGACATAATAGATGCCAAACAATCATATCAGACAGACCATATAAACTTCTTAATTCACAAATTCTGGGTGCATTGATATAACTTGATTGTTGATTTAATTATCACATTAAAGAAGTGAAGACAACAATAACAAATATGCAAGTATATATTTTGAACAAACAAAATATTGAAATGCACTTTCCAAAGACATATAAGCCTACAAGTGCTATTGCAGAAAAGAATAGAACATACCAGGTGATATGATTTGAGAAGAACATTTTAATAATCTAAAAACAAATACCCAAATCATCGAATCTAACAATCAAATTATCTATACTATGAATAAAGGAAATAACTCACTCTCAATAACAGATCTGTCCACCCCAAGCTGATCCACAGTCCTGAGATGTAGGTAAGAACATAACATCAAGAGAAAATATTATAGCTCTTTTAAAAATAAAAAATGAACTTCAATTGATTTTCTTCCATAAATATTTGTCATAACTGCAAAAGCAAAAACAGAAGAAAGAAACTCGGAGCTCTTACTTGAGATGCAGGTCTTTTATAAAGCTAAGTTCTTCAATATTGGAGACATTAGTAACACCGCAACTCACAGCTTTTTCTCCAGCCTAACAAAAAAATCCAACCCCATTTCTTTGAAAAGAATTATTCAACATTAGAAAACAAAGGAATATCAAATAAAAAAAATTTAAAAAAAAAAGTAGTATTTATTTGGGATGCATTTGGACTAACTTATTTACACTGTATTTGGATTTAACTAACTGCATCCCGTATCAAAGAGTTTGTGAGAGCTTATGAAAATATCTTATAACATGTCTGTAAGATGTTTTTACCTTATTTCTATGAAATCCACATAATAACTCGTAAAACAAAAAGCTTAGATGAAAATAGTTTACACAAATTTCCTCATTGATTATAAAAGTATGTTATACATAAGCACTTAAATGAACTAATGTAGCACTCACATTTCAGATTGAAGGCATGTCTGAGTGTCTGAGACCGACATCAACACTAAAACTAGTGATTACATAAAATCACTTTTGTTTTCTTCTCAAATTATTACTAACATGTTTGGTGTTCGCATATGTGTCTATGTCATACTTCATAGTATATGATAATACATATTAAATAAGCATTTAACTGAGTTAGTTATTCAGCGAATCATAGCAATTATAATTAAGACATTAATCAACATACACTATCAGTGGAAAATATTTCACACTATCAACAAATCACAACCACTCATAAGTATTACTTCAGAATTAGTTATAATAAAAGTCAAATGTTTTCAATGAATCAGATGATTATGATCATGACTTTAATTTGTGATACACAATATTGAAGATTTTCAAGTCTCTACAATTGCACCGCTGCATTTTTCCACAACACAAATGTTCACAGCGTAACCTCAACCACAATTTAAAATCATAGTTACGATTAACTAATAGTGTAAAAAAAAACATTTACACTAATCATGTATGTAAATTAATTACTATGAATCACGGCTTTAAGTTGCAGTAAGTAACAGAAATTGCAGTTTGAAGTCACCACAACGGCATGCAGTGTAACCGCAATTTAAAATCATTCTATGAATAAAAAAATTCTATTTGCAAATAAAATAAAAATAATAAAGAGTAAAGTAATACCAGCAAAAGTTTGTTAGTTGTTTTTCCCATAGCAGAAAGAACAACAATAGGTCTCTCTTCAGGAAAACTCAAGATAAGATTAACAACCTCCTTCATTCTATCAGCTGAAGCAACCGAAGAACCACCGAATTTCATCACACAACTATAACTCATTGTTTCATCACTCATAACTAACTTTCCCCCAACATTCTCAATCACGTGCTTCTCCAACACATCATTCGTCACCTTGCACGTGACCTTCAATGACGACGCCGTTTTGTTGTAATTATTATCGTTCCAAACAAACAAGCTCTGAACATCACTAACAAAACCGCTTCTCTGCCGCCACGTCACTGGGAAATACGGTTTCACTCCGTAATGACGAAGATTCAACGCGCTCGCCATTTTTCTTTTCAATTATTACTAGTTATTATTATTACTATAATAACTAATAATTAATTAATGAAATTGAAAACCAAATCTAAGTGTTTTTGTTAACTTCCGAAGCTCGATCTGCGAAAAATAATACACATACACATTACTACTTCATCATTATTAGGTTATTATGATAAAGTAAAACACGTCAATTATTATTATCAAAAAATAAATAAATGAAACATGCGAAGAGAATGGTATACTGTAGTTTAATAAAAAAAAATGATGAATGAAATAAAGGTGAAAATAATAAAAATGAGAAGAGTGAAAAGAAGAAAATGAAGGAACGGTGAAAACCTGTGGAAAGAAGGAGCTTCAGAAGGTGGAAATGAGAGTGGAGGTTTTTTATTAGGGAAAGAGACACGGCGGATCTCTTCTAGAGTTAATAATAAAAATAAAATAAACGTGTTTTCTTTATAAGTAGAAAAGTTTATACTATAAAGAAAATTGCAAAAAAAAGAGTATTATAGTATTTGTCAAAGTTGACTAGATTACAAAATTTGTTATATTTATTATTTTTAAAATTAAAATTATAAAAAATATTATTTTAAAATACGTCTAGAATCTGGTGTGTATTATTTTTTTTTAACAAATTAAGAAATATTAAATTAATAAATAAATATAATTATTATAAATACATTATATTAATAAAATCAAACAAAATACTTTAAATAAATATATATATATATGTATATA
>JBBPBS010000738.1:4072066-4109464 GCA_037974835.1 Cicer judaicum | reverse complement strand
TTCTTATTTTGTAGTTATAACTGAACAACTTTCACACAATCAATTCCCTTTTATTTTTCTGTCAAGATTATTTGTAAATAAAATTAACAACTTTTTTCTATTTTAAAATTAATTATTTTTATCTTAAGATCAATTTATTTATTTAAATATAAATTAGTATATATAATTATTTAAATTTACTAGCAAGTAGTGATATTGTTAAAATTTTAAAAATAAAATATATTCGAGATTTCTTAAAATATTATAATTTTTTTTTGTATTAACTTTAATATATTTTTTATTTAATGTATTATATTTGATTTGTTAATATAATTTAAAATTTTATTATTTTTTATTTATTAATTTAATATTTTATTTATTAAAATTAAGATAATATATGATACAGTCTCTAATAAAAAATAAAATTTTACTTTAGATGATGACCCTTTTTTCACAACATAAAAATAAAGTATTTTTGTATAAAAAAATTAAAATAAAGTATATCAAAAAATTTGATCGAAAGGAAGATATATTAGAAAAATATACTTAAAATTAAGTGACAGTTTTTTTATTTACTTTTTATTTTTTTTCAAGATCACACATTCTTTATTTTGATTTACTGTTTTTTTTTTCTTTCTTGGGGTTGGTTTTGGACTGGATGGAATGAAAAAAGCATTTTTCGTTGAATTGACTGTGGATGGAACCAACGAGCGCACATAGATTTGGATTAGATGCATATAGTCGCAGACAGATCTTTTAATATAGAGTATTTGATGTTGACCCAAAGGTTGAGATGTTGCTACGGTATAAAAGACATAAAAATTTAGGTATTTCTCAAATTCAAATTCTGCCATTAAAATTTATTTTAAAATATAGAAAATATTAGAAAATCTTTAATTAATTAATTATATAAAATTAAAATTAATTTATATTTTTTTAAATGCAAATATATATATATATATATATTTATGGAAATAATCTAGTCATAAGAATATATTTAAAACATAGAGGGAAAAAAAATTTATACTTCACAAGATTGCGATCTTGTTCTTATGTATCTCTTGGTGCGATAAAGAAATCAAAATTATATAATTCTTGAATAAAAATTACAGACATATTGATTATTTTTTTTAAAAAATGCGTTTGATTACAATAAAATGATTCGATAAAAAGAAATTGTTGATTTAATGAAAGAAGAGAAAATCTTTAGTCTAATAAATCCATTTTGATGAGAAAATTTAGTTATTTATTTGGATTTGATTAACAAAATTTAATATCACAAATCATCACAACTCATACGTCTTAAACTATTATTGATAAAATATCGCATATCAATCAGTCTTATTTTATTTAAAGAATTATTATTATTTAGAGCTCAAGATCGTTAAGTTGTCGTGATTCAGACATCTTAAAACTAAGTTTGGCAAAATATAACATTTCAACTAATCTTTTAGACACATTGATTTTGAATAACATGGATGTTCATTTTATTAAAGATGAATGTATATGATTTTAAAAGTAGTTGACGTTAATTGTACTTAGTCCATAACTTAAATAAAAAAATAAGATGACAATTATTATAACACTGAAAAATAATTTAATAAAACTGAAAGAATTTAATAAGACTTTTAACAAAAACTAAAATGTTTATTTATGGTAAAAAAAATTCAAATTAAAGAATAACCCTAAACAAAACTATAAAATTATTACAAAGATGAATTTAGAAATAATTACCACACAAGTTGAATATTTGCTATACTCATTAATTTGCTTTGTTTGTATTTTTGTATTTTTTTTTAGTTGTTATATTCTTCCTTAACTCATTTCATACTTCATTTATCTTACTAACAAAAACTGTTACTAACTTTATAAATAAATAAAAAATCTAACCGAAAACTCTCCAACCTCTTACTAGTTTAAAAAATTAAAACTGCAAACTCTCTCTAAAATGTTTATTTATGGTAAACAAAATTGAAATTAAAGGTATAACACTAAAAATAACTATAAAATTATTACAAAGATGAATTTAAAAATAGTTACCACACGAGTTGAATATTTGCTATACTCATTAATTTGTTTTGTTTGTATTTTTGTTTTGTATTGAATTTTTTTTTTATTTTAGAAAAATTGGATTATAAATTTAAGTCTGAAAAAAAAATATTTTTTAATTGCTTGTATACTTGGTGAAAGTTCTAGTCATTTTAAGAAATAAAGAAGAAAAAAAAGAGCAAAAGTGGTTAAGAAAATAATTGGAAAGATGGTGCACACACAAGGAAAAATTTGTAGTTTTTTTGGAAGAAAAAAAAAGCAAAAAAGGCAAAAAAAAAATGGTTTTTTTTTTCCAGAAAAATTGGATCGTAAATCTAAGTCTGAAAAAAAAATACATTTTTTAATTTGTGTACTTGGTAAAAGTTAACAATTTTTATTCACGATCACTACCAACTGAGTTAGTACGAATTAGCACCCTTTTTCATCATGTTTTCAAATAATTTATGTTGTGTGATAAAAAAAAAAGTCTATGAAAAATTGAGACTCTATTTAATATACTTCTAGTGTGCTAGGGCCATCTCAACTAACGTGTGGCATCAAGAGTTTGATCTCTTAGTGTTATGAGTCTAACGACTTTAAGAGTTGTCTAAATGTCTTCTAGTGTGATTCTGGAACCTAAGAGACTGTTTACTAGAGAACCTTTTTTCAAAGTTATGACTATTTATATCAGAAAGAACTTATGAAAATGGATATCAATCTTAAGATTTGAATATTTGGAAATCAATAGTAAATAGACCATTTGTTCCAACAATAATTTGTGATGGTGTTGCAATTAATAAACTTCAAATGAACTAGATAGATTAAGACAAGAAGAAAATACGATATGATTGAAATGTAAATAATATCATCAAGTTCCTTCTTAGACAAGTTGGATATTAAAAATTCCCTCCTTGTTAAATAATTAAGAAATGTGCAACACTTTATAGGTCACACATAAGGGTACATATGAAGTTATACTTACTTGAATTAATACGCTTACATGAGCGTATGAATTGTTTCACATGAAGCAAAGGGAAATCATTGTCGATTTGCAAAAAGAGTTTTCATATATTATGAATCATTTGATTGCACTTCAAAAAACTTTCGAATGAAGATTTAACAAATAAAATTATGAGATGTCTTAGTATAGAGTAACAATCAAATGGTTTTGAGCATAAGTTAAGGAGTCATTGTTTTATCTCAAAATTAAAGTCATTCACAATTTTTAATACAACTTTAATTATTTTTTTCCTATACTACCCTTCAATAATTACTATATACTTAACTTCCAAAAAGTTATTATACTTTGCATTGATAATAGTGAAAAATTCACTGATAATTAAGATGGACAAGTTGATAAAATAACTTCTCTATTTCTTCAAATTATTTCATTTCTTAATATATGTGCAAAATAGTTTAAATGACACTCATTGTGAAAATGGGAGATATAGAAGTAGTCTTAGTATTGAGGGAACATAGAAGAATAAGAATCAAAGAGAAAACTGGAGTGGAATACAACCTTCCCAATTCAAATGATGGTGACATGGTGTAATTCCAAGAGATCAATCTTGTAGTCATGAAAAGAAAAAAAACAGCCATAAGATGAGATTGGAAGTGGATGGGATTGCCAAGTAAACAGTAGAAAAATATTGTCTACCAACATTATAGATGATAAACACTAGGAACATTGCATGTACCAAAAGTCAGATCTGTGTGGAGGCAGTACTTATCCCCTAGGTATCGGGAGGAATGGTCGGGGTGTTACACTAATTAGAAAGAAGTTACTCTTCACGCCTCAATCAAACTTGTTATCACTACTGTGGATAATATTTTTTTCTATTTTATTCATGATTAGTGGCGGGCCTTCTCATGAGTCGCAAAGAGCCGACATCCCCTATATTTTTTTATTATTGTTTTTTTTTTTTTATAAATAATAGTGATAAACTACTAAAATATCCCAAACTTCTACAATTTGGAGAAACTCATTTCATTTGGTTTTGCCTTTTTCCCTCTCCGCCTCTCTCCATATCTTGTCTCAATTCTCTACTCATATTATTCTCTCTCTCTTCTTTTGGTTCTCTCTCTCTTCTTTACTCCTTGGTTTTCTCTCGTCTCCTTTTCTTAGCCCTTTCCTTCACGAACATCGGCTAGCCTCCACAAATTTTCTTCTATAATGCTCGTTTCTCCCTCTCAACCCCTTTTTTGTGGGCTCCACACGCATGTTGGTTTCTCACTCATACTCTCTCTTCTCGCATCTCCATTATGCAATCTCTTTCCTCTAAAACCAACGTCGCCGCTGCCCGTCTCATTTTGCAGTCGCAGCAGGAATAGGAGAGTTAATCCAAAGCTAAATCAGAAAGACAATGAAAGTGAAGACCCCTTAGATGATGGAGATAGTGACGTCTAAGGTATATCAAAAAAAATTGGAGGAGGATTAGGCATTGGAGACTCAAGTCTGAGCTTGGGAGAATGCTGAGTAGCCATCCAGTCCCGCAGAATAGCCTACTCTTTGTCATGATAAGCTTGACTAGCTGTGATGATTTGAAGGGCGACAAAGATTATGGGATTTCCTTATATGTTTTAGAAGTTTCCCTTTCCATTTTGGTCCTTTTAGAAGGACGATGTTCGTCATCAATTGGAGTGGTGAAAGAAGTATTTTAGGATGGAGCAGTAGTGGTACAAAATGCAGATAATATATCAAATGAAGTATTAATGGGAGGAAGAGAATTTGTAGGAGCATAATGATGAGGCATAAATGGGTCAACTATGTCTGAATTTGGAAATACCAAATATTGGCTTATTCCAAAGATGGAGGAAGATGTTTTTTGTGGGGACATAAAAGTTGGTGACATCATAGAGGTGTTATGAATTTGAAGTGGAGGGCATAAATTACATTGAAGGGTGGAATAGTAGATGCTGGAGGAAAGACTTGATCAAGGATAAAATTCATATTTTTGGAACAGTTGGAGACGGAGAACGTTCTTCAGCATGTTATGGAGGAGAAAAACATTCTTGAGGTGAGCATTGCTCAGTGTTGTCAATAAAGGTACATGTAGACCTCTTCCTTTTAGTGGTATACGGATTGAAGACATATTTTAGTGAGGATGGGATGGTGGATATTTGTGTCATATAGGAGATGTTTTTGGATGAAAGTTTTGAGATCTTAATATTTTAAGTTTTAGTCAACAAGGGAATCTGAATATGCCTAATTTTGATGGAGAAAACCATACCATTTGGAATGGTGTTTCTCTTATAATCCTTATGAACTGCATTAATCATTAGGTCGGGAAAATTCAACTTCTTGCAACGAAGAAGATGATAAATGACTAGGGCATCATTATCAATGACAAATTTGTGGTTGTCACAATGAGGAAGGATTGAGAGTTGACTTATACTGTTGAAGATTTTTGGAAGTGGTTTTAGGCCAGCTGGGAAAATTATTGTAGATCCATCAATAAACAGTTCTTGAAACACTTCTTCTTTGGTGGTGTTCAAGGTTCTGTACCAGTATTTTCCAAAAACTATTGGGCCTTCATATGGTAGTTTAAGAATTTCAACCAGGATTAAGGGTTCTAGACGTATCTCAATACCTTTTAATGTTGAGACAATGAGGGATTTATCTGCAAATGCTTCAGCTTTGCAGTAAAATGCTCAAATCACCTTAGAGTAATAGGAGTCACAAATTTTAGGGAAATCAGTCTATCCTAGTGCATCAGTATGATGTTGAATGGAGATTCCTTCAACTTATAGGTTTTCAAAACTAAAAACCCGACCAATGCCAATAGGTCATTGAGACCATTTTTCAGCATACAATGTTTTAAATTTTGACGAAATCTAAGGTGGAATAAGGATTTTGGAAGAAGAAGAAGGTTTGGTGGAGGGTTTTGTGGTTGCTGTTTTGTAGGTTTTTATTTATTTTGGATTTGGAGTTTTAACTGGAGAACATTCTTGAGTTTCGAGGAAAGAACGTTCTAGAGTTTTAAGTGTAGAACATTCTTGAGTTGAACTTTTATGTGTAAATTTTTTAGAGGCTAAAAACTGATAGAGTGTTGAAGATGAGAGGGATTTTGGAATCATGGGTTTATTTTTCGAGGAGGTGGTTTTGGATGAAAGCATTTTTGAAGGAGAACTTTTGAAGGAGATTTAGAGGATTTTGAAGTTGTTGTGGGTTTTGAGATTTTTGGGGATTTTGGAATTTAGGGGGATTTTCAAATTACTAGGGATTTTGGTTTGGATGATTGGGATGTAGAAATAGTTTGTGATTTAGGATTTTGTGGTGGTGGTGAGGGTTCATAATCATCATCAGAGATGTTATAGATTGTGGTGTCTATATTTTTAGTTTTAGAGATACCAATACATGCCTGAACACGCATTGATCTTCGTTTGGAGGATGAAGTACTGGAACTAGGGTTGGGGTTTTTCGAAGATGGGGTGGGGCTTGACTGATTGAAGGAAGAGGGTATTGATACAATGAAGGAAGAATGGTTGCGAGAGGTTCTAGTGTGATCGGAGAGGGACTAGACTCCGGTGACGATGACATGTAATCAAAGAATGTTCACTATGAAGATAAATATGGGGGTGTTGGTCTTGATGGAGGTGATGGTGAATGATCTGGAAATGGTGAAAGAGATGATGATGATGGTGTTGGTGAGCTAGGGTTTTTGCGTGCTAATGTTTTGGTCCGACCCATTTTTGAAAACAAAATGAGGGTTACTGATGGAGGGGACAAAAGGATGAATATTTTCAAACAAAAGGTTGAAGTTGCTGGACAGTGGAGAAGGATGAAAGTTTTTGAGAGAATGTAGTTGGTTTAAGAGTAGAGAGAGTACCACACGTGTAATTAGATGGATTTGTCAGTTGAGTGTTGGGAAGGACGAAAGTAAAAGATGTGGCAGGTGGAGCATGTGTAGCTGCTACCTTTTGAAAAGTAACACACATTTCAGTTTAAAAGCTTATTTTGAAAATTTCTTATGATGAAAAATGAAGATCATTCTTGAGCAATCAGGCTCAAAATGGAGAATGTTCTCCGTTATGACCAGAATATTCTAGTTTCAAATTTAACGATCTTGAGAATGATTTTTAATCGTTCTTTGATGGAATTGAAGCTTTCTTCAACAAGAAGTTTTGTAAAAATGTCATCTAACTGATTCTTTGTATCAACAAAGATTAATTCATTATCTTTTTTGTTCACATGATCCCTAATAAAATGATGTTTTATTTCAATATGTTTGGATCTTGAATGCTGAATAGGATTCTTAAATAAACTAATGGCACTGGTGTTATCACAATATATTGGAATATGAGAATTTCTTACTGAAAAATCTTCAAGTTGATTTTTGATCTATAAGACTTGGGAGCAACAATTTGCTGCTGAAACATATTCAACTTCAGTGATGGATATGGCAATCGTGTTATGTTTTCTACATGACCAACTGATCATCGACATAATCGACATCACAATAAGCTACAAAATTAAAATGAGAATCTTGGCTATACCAAAGGCCAAGATCAATAATACCAACAAGATAACGAAAAATTCTTTTCATAGTAGTTAGGTTAGATTCTTTTGGTGAAGATAATGAGAATCTTGACATTTGAAAATTCCATTTTTATGTTGTTTCATTTGTAAACCAAGAAAATATTGCAATTCTCTCATCATGCTCATTTCAAATTCATTTTGGACACGTTTTGAAAAATCCTCTCATTTTTTCATTTGTTGATCCAAAAATAATATCATCAACATACACTTGAATAATGAGAAGATAATTTTTATGTGCTTTCTTAAAAAGTGTTGTGTCAATATTTCCACGGGAAAATCCATTTTTGATATAAAATGAACTTGATTTTTCATACCAAGCTCTAGAAGCTTGCTTTAAACCATACAAGGCTTTGGTGAGTTTAAAAATGTGATTTGGTTTCTTTTGATCTTCGAAACTGAGAATTTGACAAACATAAACTTGTTCATTTAAAAAGTCATTTAAAAATTCAGTTATAACATCCATTTGAAAAAGTTTGATATGTTTATAAGATGCATATGCAAGCAGAACTCGTATGACTTCTAATCTTGCAACTGGAGCAAAAGTTTAATCATATGCAATTCCTTCTTGTTGATTAAAACCTTGAACAACTAACCTTACTTTGTTTCTTACAACATTTCCTTATCCGTCTAGCTTGTTTCTGAAGACCAATCGTGTTCCAATAATTGTTTTATTTAGTGGATCTGGAACAAGGGTCCAGACTTCATTCTTCTTAAATTGAAGAAGTTTTTTTTTCATTGCATCAATCCAAGATTGGTCAATTATAGCCTCTTTGATGGATTTGTGACATCATTGTCATGTTGTTTTTTTCATTATTTTTAAGTGATATTTTTGTTCTAATGCCATCAATTGTATCTCCGATTGATTTGGTTATGAGGATGACCACCTATTAGTTTTCCTGGGGAACAATCTATTGAGTTTGCCCATATTGTTCTTCTTCCTCATCATCTTTCTTTTTTAAATCAAGATCATCAAATAATATGTGCATACTTATTTCAATAATTTTGGTTTTAAAATTAAAGATATGATATCCCTTAGATTCTGTTGAATATTCTAAAAATATAGCTTTGTCTAATTTTGCGTCAAACTTTCCTAAGTTATCTTTTTTGTTTAAGATGTACCAATAACAACTAAAGATGTGAAAATATAAAATGTTTGGTTTCGTTTTTTTCCAGATCTCATAGGTTGTTTTGTTTATGATTTTTCTAATTAAAATATGATTCAAAATATAGAAAGAAGTGCTTATAGCTTCTACTCAGAAATACTATTCAGCATTTGATCCTTCCAAGATCGTTCTTTCCATCTCTTGCAAAGCTCTATTTTTTCTTTCAACAACTTCATTTTGTTGAGGAGTGCTTGCACAAGATAGATGATGAGAGATACCAAGTTCATCAAAAAATGTTTTGAAAGATGCATTAATAAATTCACCTCCATCGTCACTCTCACAATGATTATATTGGATTCCTTTTCATTTTGAACTTTTTTACAAAAAATTTGAAAGCATCAAATGCATCATCCTTTTGTTTTAAAAATAGTACCCATGCGTATCTAGAAAAATCATCAATGATAACAAATCCATATTTCATACCTCCTAGACTAGTACTTTTGATGGGACCAAAAAGATCAATGTGAAATAGTTCAAGAGGTTTTTTGGTTGATATAAATTATTTTGGTTGAAAACTACTCTTAACATGTTTTCCCTTTGCACAAGCTTCGCATATTTTATCTTTTTCAAAGTTTATTGTAGGAAGTTCTCTAACAAGATCTAATTTGATAAATTTGAAATTGTTTTCATACTTGCATGTCCAGTTCTCTTATGCTATATACATTTTTATTTATGGACATTAGACAAGATTCAACTAGTAGTTATTCAATGTATAAAATATAAAGGTTTTTCTTTCGGGATGCAGAAAATATCATTTCTCCAAAACTTGTCATTCTCACTTTGCATATGTTTGGTTTAAAAATAACTTCTAAGTCATTATCATAGAGTTGACTAATGCTAAGAAGGTTATGTTTCAATCCTTCAATATATTGAAAATAATTGATTTTGGCAGAATTTATTTTACCTATAGTTCCTTTGCAATTGATTTTTGCTTGATCATTGTTGACAAATGTTACGGATCCTCCATCCTTTTGGATGAATAACATGAAGCAATTTTTATCGCTCGTCATATATCTTGAACATCCACTATCCAAGAACCATAGCCTTTTCTTGATATCTTGAAAACCATCCTACATAATTTGTTCCATTAACTTTAGGTACCCACTTAGTTTTAGGTCCTAGAATGTTAGTTTTGAAATCTATTTTTTTTTAATGTTATATGTTATCTCAGAGTGACCATTCTTGGACTAGGAGAAATATCTAGTAGTTTGTTTTGAAAAAGGTTTAGTCAGCTGAGTTGCAACTGGTTTTGATAAAGCTCCATAATGTTCTTCTTTTGTTACATTTACTGGAGAACATTCTCTTTTTTTTCTAGTTTTTGAGAAAATTTTGCTTTTGTTCCAAAATGTTCTTCTTATCTGAAGATATTTTTGCTTATGATTTTTCATCTCTCTTTTTTTTAAAATAGCATGCAAATTTTAGATGTTCAATTTTGTTGCAATATGAACATTTAATTTTGAATTTTTCTTATTTCCTTTCAAGAACAAAAAACTTTTCATACATTTTAGTTTTTTGAGTTTTATCAAAATCAAGACCAACTTTATCAAATATTCCAACTTGTGATCCCATGATTCTTTGAAAGGTTTTAGTAGCTTTAATAAAATTTGACAAATCATTTTTAAGAATTTCAACTTCAGTTTTAAGGAGAACGTTCTCCTTTTGAAGTGAAGATCGTTCTTGACTTTCTAAACTTTCAACTTCAACCTTTTTTGTTGAGATTCTTTCAAATGTTTTTGAACTCTTTAAGTTTATCATTTATAGTCTGAGTTTTCTCTTTCTCTTCTTTTTCTTTGTGAATTCTACACTTTTAAATAAGAAAGTTTGAGTTATTTAGTAAATTATCAAATTCTTTTTCCATATGTTCACACAAAAGATATGGTTCACAATTTGTTACCTTTATATCTTCAGTGTTTGCCATCAGACATAGGTTTACTTCTTCAGGTTCATCTGCTTCTGATTCATCATAATCATCCCAGGCAACTATCATTGACTTCTTCTTGAAAGGAAATTTCTTTGGCACTCTTTTGTTTAATGGACATTCAGATTTATAATGTCCATGTTTGTTGCATATGAAACAAGTGACTTTACTTTTTTCCACTGCAATTTTGAAGTCTTTTTTATCTGGAAATCCCTTTTTGATATGATCACTTCTCCTCATTATTATTCCATTCTTTGTATATTTGTTGTGAGAAGAGCAATCTTTTCATCAACATCTTTTTGGATGTCTTCTAAGTTACTTTTTTCATTTATTTGTTGAATACTTGGTGAATTGTGAGATACTTTTAAAGCTATTATTTTTCCTTTCTTTACAGGTTTATCTTCCTACAGTAATAATTCATGTGCCCTTAGAGTTCCAATAAGTTATTCCAAGCCTAGTACCTAAAGATTTTTGGTTTGACTTATAGTTGTCACCATTGGTCTCCACATGATTGAAAGATATCTAATTATCTTTCTTACCATGTCTTTCACTGAATAAGCTTTGCGAAGAGAAATTTTGTTCACTATGGTTGTGAATCTTGAGTGCATTTCATTGATTGTTTCTCCTTCATTCATTTCAAATAATTCGAACTTTCGAATGCAAATGTCAAGTCTTGTTTCTTTAACATGGCTTGTTCCTTCATGGTGAGTTTGCAGTGTGTTCCATACTTTGTCGTATGACATTCATCTACTCTTTCACTTTCTTCCATGCTTAAAGCACATGATAAAAATCATTTTCTGGGTGTTTATCCCTTAGAGATTGACTTTGATGCTAATTAAAGTAACAATATCAATTATAAGGAAGGTGAGTTTGAATTATAATTGCCCCTTTTTAAAATTCCTATTAAAAAACTGAAAGTTTTTATTCAAGATTGATCTTGGTTATAAACGAATAACGTTTTTGGTTAGTGGAAAAACAACAATATCAATTTATCAATATAAAAATTGAATGTAAGACAAATAATAAATAGAGATAGGGAGATTGATCTTGCTTTATGCTTTTTATGAAGCAAGTTGTTGAGTCTTTGAATTCAGGAATAATTCTTACTTAGATTGATCCTTATATATTACTGATGAAGATATCGAATGGAAAACACTTCCTATATCCAATATTTTTCGTAAAAATGTAATTATTCTTGTTTTTGCACAACTATACTCAAAGTAAAGAAGATTAATGCAAGAGGGTAAAAACAAAGCAGAGATACACAACAATTTATCTTGGTTCACCACAAACACATTAGCTACATTCAGTTCGTTCAACTTGAAGGATTTAATACACTAAATTATCACTAAATCATACTTACACTTGAACACCTACTAGTCACACTGATTGTGTTCAATTTTCTCAACCTTCTAGCTTAGTACAATTGAGATATTTAGACAAACAATTGATTTATGATGTTTATCAGAGGAGACGCATATTTCTCTGTCTTCAAAATGTTGAGTTTTTTTTAGTGTTGACTCTTCGTATCATTGACTTTTTAATAGGATGGAAGCTCAGAGTCAAATGCTTGATGTGATTATCAGATGTAGAAGAATTATTATCACGCTTATCAAAAATCGAGGCAGAATAATTCTTGTCGCATTTATATAAGGCAGAGGCAGATTATCAAAATTCATGTTTGAGTTTATCAGAGGCAAAATTGCTTCGACAATGCTTTGCATTATCAGAGGCACTACAACGCAATGTATCTTTATCTTCGTCTATTTATTAGAGGACACGCTGATAGTCCATTGACCAAGTATATGAGTTCGAACTTGCGTACTTAAATTCAACGTTAGAACATCAAATTATTCTCACAAACGATTTTGTTATCATCAAAACAAATGAGGGGCTTATTTCTTCAAATCAACTTGGTTTCAACACTATTTGTATTGTTCTTACATTAGTTTATGCATATTAATGATATTTGCTTGTTTATTGGTTCGATTTGCTTAGTCTTCATTTTTGTTGTGATTTTTCCTTGTTCATATAGCTCCTATGTGACTTTGTTAAATATATTTTTTCCCTAATATTGTCACAGATTTGCTTGCTTGCTCATTTTATTTTCTTTAATTTAGAATAAAATACACAAACATATAGCTCCTAATTGTTGTGCAAGAGGAATTGTGTGAACCATGTTGACTGTAATTACAATTGCTTACATAAAGACTCTCATTTAAAACTTCAAATTCAGATTTTTATTATTTTCTAAGCATATCAAATTATAGAGGAATCTCTAGAATGATGCATATAACTATATATGTTAGTTTTTAACCAACCCATATGAGAATGAATAAAATAAAAAAAGATATAATAAGTCTCATTCCATGTGTTTGTTGATTGTACTTTTGATAGATGAGTGTATGAGTTTCATGTGTTCATGGATTTATGATATGATAGACTGAATTTGATCTTGAATTTAATTGTGTTAGACCACCATTAAATGGGAGTTATGCATAATGTATAAATTCACTTGTTTTACATTAGTTTGATGCTTCTATATTATATATGCGAGAATAAACTCACTCCCCTATGTCTCACAATATGCATTGTATTTGTTTTAACATTTATTATGTAATGGAATAATTCTTGATGCAAAATGATAAACAAGAAAAGCATAAAGATATGGGTGGTGTGTGTGGTAGGAGACATTGCATAATATGATTGGGAGACAAACGGTGGTTATTGGCTTGGTTATGTAGTTAGGATTATCTTTAGGTTTTTTAATTTTAATTCAATTAAAATGTATTAAGTCGTGTGTCAAAAATGTGAATTTTTATTGCAAGATAGTGTAAAATAATTTTATATAGTGCATACAAATTAAATTTTAAGAGAAAATGGAAAAAAAAGTGTATTTATAAAATGAAGACATAAATATCCTTAAGTAAAAAATTAGATATAATAAAAAGAATAAAAACAAAATTTTCGTTTGAATTAACAAAAAATTATAAAATATAAAGATTAGTTAACTACTGAAATATCATCTTCCTCTTTATCCGCAAACATGTTCCCTCTTTATTATCTTTTAACGAAACACTAACATTGTACTCTATTCTACATCTTTATGCTCTTTAACCTTTTCATTGTCTTTGCTTTGCAACTCAATCATTGTAGTCTATTTTGTTGTGATTTTTGCTCTTGTTCTTATGTGATATTTACTTGTTTTTGTGTTTGATATGTTCGTTCCTTAGTTTTGTTGTGATTTTTTCTTGTTCATATTCCTAGCTCGTGTGTGACCTTGTTAAATATATTTTTCCATAGATATGATTGTTTGTTCCTCGTATTTTCTTTAATTTGGATTAAAACTCAAGCATTAAGAAGAATCTCTAGTATATATGTTAGTCTTGTGATTGAATTTTGATGAGAATAAATACAATGAAAATAAATTACAAGCCTCATTCCACTAGACATGATCTTAAAGTTTCTTTTTCTTTGGCCTTCTTTATGTTCTTTATGTTTGTTTCAAATTTCTACATGTTGTGTCTTTTATATTCACTCGTTTTGGCCTTGTTTATGCTTGTTCTAAATATATGCATGTTTTGTGTCTTGTTTATTCACTTATTTTGGCCACGTTTATGCTTGTTTTTGGTCTTTGATTTGTTGTCTTGTTTATCTGGATTTTTGTTGTTATTGCTTGATTTAATTCTTATGAATGATGATGACGACTTATTTGGAACCTTGCAGATGAATGTCTTTTTCAACGTCGGTGTACGGGTTCTTTAGTATCCACTATATATTATTTATATATTTACATACAACACAAAACGTAAGGATTATTTTAAAGATTTTACGATATTATTTATTTCAAATAATTCATTATTCATTATAATACTTTATTCTTTTATATAAATATAAAGAAAAAAATTATTATTATTATCTTAATAGTTATACTCATGTAATTAGGCATTACGCATGTATAAATACGAGTACTTGTATTTTTTTAAATGTTAGTAGGAAGTATATCCTATAATTGTCATCCCTACCTAGAATAAACTCACTCCTTTGTGTGTCATATTATGTATTGAATTTTTACTTCTACCCCAAATTATAAGTTATGATTGTATTTTTATATATATATTAAGAAAAATAGGTAATGAATTAATTAAGTCAATTTTTTGCATTAATGCTCCTAAAATTCCCTTTATAATTGAATATGTCAATTTAACTTTTTATTTTTGAAGATAAATTAATAATATTAATAAGTAATATATTTAAAAAAACAGTAAATGCAACTAATAATTTTAAATGGCGTTTATATTTAGGTACAATTATTTTTCTAAAGGCGTTTATAATTAGGAACAGATGTACTAGTAACTATAAAAATTAAATCATGATAAGATTTGTTTAGTAAAATTACATTATTAATTTTGTATCTTATTTAGTTATAACACATAGATCATTTGTCTTTTTTTTTCTCATGTTAGTCATTTATCTCTTAAAATATGTACAAAGTTGTCCTTTTCATTTCAAAATGTTTACATGTCATTGACATATAAAAAATTTATCATTTTTTATATAAAAATTAATTTAGAAAAATTAATTAAATTATGATTTACTAGAAAAAAATTATCAAGAACATTAAGCATATTTATCTTCTTCTCTCTTTATCCCCATCTTCTTCTTCAACATTGAAAAATCACTAATGTAAAACTAAAATAATACTAGAAAAATAATCAAAGATTCAATCCAACAGTTGCTATTCCAACAAAATCCACTTCCCACAATCATCATCTATAACCAATGAATTTCCAAATTAATTTTATGAAGATGAAGAATGGAGATCATGATGAATATGAAGCATAAAAAAGATAAATATATTTAGTGTTTTAGATTTTTTTTTTCAAAAAAAATCATAAGTAAATTTTACAAAACTTATATAAATTTTTTTAAAAAGATGGATATGTAATTGGTGACATGTCAATGAAACATCAACATTTTGAAATCAAAAGAACAACTTTGTGCATACTTTAAGAGATAAATAACTAATTTAAAAAGAAAAAAAAAAGACAAAAGAGTTATGACTAAATAAGATAAAAGACTACGTAAGTTAACCATTTTTTTACAAAACATTGTCAGAAAAACATTGGAAAAAACATTTTTTTTGTCTATTTTTTAAAATTTATAATAATTGAAAATAAATAGATTAAGTGGTTATGTTTAAAATTTTAAATACTATTTATACAAATATTTCAGCATCTATCTGGTATGGAAGGCAGAAAAGAGGCCCTAAATTTAAGTTAAGCATCTAATTAATTTAATTTTTCCTAAAACGGAAATTGTGAGTTTAATGTAAAACGAGTGCCACGTCTCATAAGTGAGAAATTTTATTATATATGTGTTAATTCGACGATATATTTGATCTCCAAATTAATAATTAAAAAATTATAATATTTAAATATTATTTATCAAAAACTTTAGCAAAATAAATTTTTTTAATCACTTATAATAGTAAATTTCGAATATTTTTTGCGATACAATGTAAAAAAATAATATAATACTTATAAACAATAAAATATTTTTTCTTTTATAAAATATTTTTTTTCTAAAATACAAAAATAAATAAATAATTAATTGATTTATAACAATATTTTTTTTTTAAATTTATCGTTAATTTATTAGTTTAGAAAATAAATGTATCAAAACCGTTCTATTTATAAAGATCCTAAAGACACCCCTCGTAAATATGTCAAATTAGAATATGTTATGTAAACCTTGCTACATCTTTTTGTAACAATAGTTAACATTCCAAAAAATGGAATAAGACCTTGGAGAAAGGCTGAACAAAAGATGGACAATATTGGGACAAGTGAGCCCATGCTAGTTTTCTTGAAACCTATTTGGCATATGTGGATGAAAAGTTGAGTTAGCCACGCAATCTCACTAGCACTTGGTAAAATGATTTAAAAGAGTAAATAGGAAAAAACTTAATTGAAAAAAGTAGTCTAAAAATAAATGAATTTTTGACTAAAAAACAAAAATATATTGAATCATTTTAAAATGTAAATCTACAAATTTTATATGCATTTGAAAATGAGTTATATAACTAATTGGGACGAACTTAACGTTTAGAGTCCAAAAAATAATGAAAATTACTTATATGACTAATTGATGAAAAAACAGGCCAAAAAACAGTTATGAAATCAAAAAATAAATTAAAGAATCGAAAAAAAATAATCAATTAAATTACAACGTAGTCATTTAATTACGACTAAAAGTTCAAAACGAAAAATTAAATATTTTTAATATATTACCTATTTTCAAACTCAAAACATGACTTGTCACTAATGTCTCAACATTGTAAGACATTAATTTTGAAATTTATACAAAAATATTCATATAAAATTTGCAAAATTTTAAATTTAAACCTAAATTGTAACTAGTTTAAACGAAAAGTTCAACTATCTATATTAATTATAGTTTCGCAGTTGGCATATGTGATTGCTTTACTTGGGAAGTTGATGAATTTAGTTTGTAAAAACTACTTAAAATGTCAATCATGTGTCACTTACCACCAATTTACAATTTGCAACTTGCAAGGGAGCAGCAAAAGAAAATAATGGAGATGAATAAATGGCACCCACTTGCACGTAAGAAAATAATGGAGATCAATCTGGCTTATTTTGTTATTTCTTTTTGCCTTTTTTCATTGCAAATTAGGTATGTTAGGTTACACTCTCTTTCTTAGTCTATCTTCACAAACATTTAAATGATTAATTAAGGGTGGTTTACTTTATGAAAATACTTTTTGTATTTAATTTTTAAAATATATGTTAATTTTATTTTAATAAGATATTATTGAAGTAATCAATTGTCATGAAAATTAAATAAAATAAGATGTATTTATAAAAATAATAAAAAATAGATTTTTGATATTTTTATAGTTTCTAAAAATATAGTCAAATGTCTCTTACCTCAAAAGTTTATTATCTTCTTATTGATAAGTATAATTAATACAAATTTTTAAAATTAAAAACAAAAGATGTTATCAAAAGGAAAAAAAAAAACAATCGTTAAAGGTCGTGCAAGGTGAGGTGGTTATGCTTTTCAACTTAATTTTCATGATAATTTTTTTTTTAGGAAAATAGTGTTAAGTCAGATTTTCACTTAATTTGAGATTTTTTGTTAAAATCCAAAACTACAAAAATTAAGTTTTATAATTTGTGTTGTTTAAATTTTAATATATCCGCACAAAATATTAATCACCATTTCAATTACATTGAATAATTGTCAACCATCACTCTAATCACCACCTTCTATCACTCTTGATCCCACAAGCAATAACATAGACGTCCACAAGTAGGGGTGGGAATAGGTCAGGTCAGGCTTTGAAAGGTCTCAGTCTGGCCTACGATTTATTTTTTCGGCCTACGGTCTATCATAGGCTTTTTTTTCAGTCTGACCTGGCCTGAAAGCCTTTTTAAAAGCCTTTTTAAACACAACCATTATTATCTCTTAAACAAATAAGGAACAACTACTAAGTGATTGACTAATTGACCGGTTACCGAATATGAAACTACTACCAAATATAGAACTACTACCAAATATGGAACGACTACTGAATATGAAATGATTACTAAGTGATTGTCTAATTGATAGAATTTAAAATAGAAAATAATATTATTAGGATAATAATAAAAAATAATATTAATAAATAATAAATATATATATGTCGGTTTGTCAGGTCTAATAGGCTTTTTTATAAGTCTGAGTCTGACCTGTTTAAATAAATAAGCTTTAAAAACAGTCTGAGCCTAGCCTTTTTATTAAATAGGCCAGACCATAGGCCCATACGGACGGTCTAGCCTATTCCCATCCCTACCTACAAGCCACCACTCTAGCCATGCCGACCGCCGCAACCACTATTAGTTGTTGATCATTATTTCGACCATAACTCCAACCATCATTTGCCACCATTTTGACCACATTCATTCATGGCTCAAACCTCACATTCAACTACTTGAACCTCATTGAAAACCACTTCGACTCTAATGGTCATCACTCTAACCCTTGTTGGCTACCTCTGACACCCACTTCGACCACCAAATTTCTCAAAATTGAGGGATTATGAGTGACGATGTAAAACTTTTTTGGACATACATCTAATAAAATTATATCATGATGTTTGAATTTGATTTTTAAAAGTTTGCTCTACAGAAAACACATGTTGTACAAATTAGTTGAAATGTAGTAAGCAAACACCACAATTCAAATCATTTCTTAAGAGCGAAAAAACTATTTTAGTCTTTGAATGTATAAAATATTATTATATTTTCTAAATTATTGAAATTGTAAATATATATCTATCATTATTTTTGTTAATAATTTTATGGACTAATTGACTAACTAAAAACACATACGAAGAATAAATTAATTGTTAATAGTAATAATAGATTTAAAAACTAAAATAACTAACAAAAAAAATCCTATAAATATATTTACAATTTCTATGTATTTAAAAATTATAGTGACATCTTTCGCATATTCAGTGACTTCATTTTTTAATGAATAAATAGATAAAAACAATATTGTAATAATAAATAATTGTTGAATTTCATAATCTACTCTAGGGTACGAAGATATTAATATCACACTATGAAATTGCATGCATATTTTGCAAATAATTTAAAAATATTGGCCGACATTCAATTGAATGCAAACCACAAATTAATCTTTTATGCGATAATAAAGTATTTGACAATTAGAACAAGTATGAAGAAAGTGGGACATTGGTTGTCCCTATTCATGAATATGATATGTATAACAACTTCGTCCTCAAACAAATGTTGGTAAATGAACTACTTTGCTTTTCTAAAATGCGTACATATAATATGTTTACTACCAAATGAAACTTATATACAACTGGCTGGTTGAGCTAAAGGTATTTAATTTAATAATATTAAAATTTATCAATTGAGTTTAATATTAATAGTTTTAGTCAGGCTACTATTAATCATTTTCTTTTTGCCTTAATTTTATTTTACTTTTTCAAAGATAATATTTGTGATTATATTATGCCCTTTTTAATTGTGTAATTTGATCTTAATATTTCTTACTTTAATATTAGAGTCCTCTTTATTGTTTTCTGATTACTCCAATTTTTAATTTTCAAGTAATGTAATTATATAATTTTGATCGTCTTTTGCTTTTTAAATTAAAATATGAGAATTTACATTTATGTGTTAGTTTATGATAGTTTTTATCATCTTTTTATATATAAAAAATAAAATTGATGGTTGCTCAACCCCCTCCCCCTCTCAAATCTCACTATTTTACTAGATCTTCCCTTTCAAGAGTGTAATTTGAGCAAAATACACTATGGAAAATGGGTTTCTTGAACAAGAGGGTGTTTATTCAATTAAAAGAAGGATCATCCACCCTTCAATTTTACCCATCCGTCTTCAATACACTATTGCATGCTAGGATCCGATAATATATTTTAAAATATTGAAAACTATGATCCAATAAAAATAACCATGAAGAATTGGATGAGTATCCACCAAATCAATAAATAGACAACATTTCTTTATTAATTTAATGAAAGATATACAATCAAAATATTGGACCTCTCTACATGACATTGTTAGACCCAAGTAGTAATTGGAATTATTTTAGCCTGAAAGTTCATCAATAATGTGAGTGGTTCTCTTACAATAGATACATGGTGCAGTAGTAGTTTTGGGCCGTGGCGGAGTTTGAATGGAAATATTGGGATGACCATATTTTTAAAATTTTAATGAATAAATAAAAATATATAATATATATAGTATTGTATATAAAAAATTTTAAATTATAAATTTATAAAGATATATTGACGATCAAACTCTTAACACTTATAAGATAGAGTTAATAAATCAAATTTTGGTTGACAATTTTAATAATTTAAAGTTAGTTTCTAAATTTTTTTTTTCTCTTTCAAATACTAAAGTTTTATAGTTTAATTGTTATGTTTTGTCACTATAAAAAGTTTTACACTATTAGCACATCACACTGTTTAAAATATCAATATTGACATAATGTTAATAAAAGATGGTTTGAATATTATGCGATCTATTTTAAAATTACTTGGAATTATATCTCAAATCAATAAAGATCAAATGCATTGCTTTAGTTCAACTTGGATTCAAACTCATAAAAAAATATCAATCTAATTTAATTAATTTTGGTTAAATTTTTGGTATCTTAAGATCATTTGGTTTGATTTTTATATTTCTGTATAAAATTCACAATTATATCTCTTAATAAAATTCACAACTCAGTCAATTAGTTAGAATTTAAGATGAAAGTTTTAATTTATTTTATAATTATAATAGATGTTTTTGTAATTTTTTTTTTATAACGAACAAACCACCCAACTCTAAAAATTTAAGTAATAAACTTAGATCATGGAGAATATTTCAAACAATAAATTTAAATTTTATTGAGATTATAAAAATTAAATATAGTCAAGTTATTTTCTTGATATACAAAATAATTTTTTTATTGTTATTTATAATTCATTTTAGAAGTATATTGTTATTAAACTCTTTTTTTTTTTTTTTGTCTTCTAACTTTCTCTTCTGCTCATTATTATTTTATTTCATTGATGGGTGAGTGGGGATCTATGCATTGCTTGCTTGAATGCCAAAATTGAGGATTTTGTTGGGTCCATATTGTAAAGTACTAAAGGCATTCCAATGACTTTAAAGGAGTGGCTTTTAGACTTCCACAAATATGCTATAGGTACCATATATGATGAGAAAGTTCTTCAAAATTTGAGCAGTGAGAGCTCTTATCAAGTTATCAAAAGGGCATGTAATACTTGAATCTTTTCCTAAGAATTTCAATTTTTTCCATAATTATTCACTAAACTCTAATAATAATATTTGCTGATTCCTATGGTATCTTTACCATCTTTTTTTTTCCTTGATTCCCTTTTTCCAACTCAGCATCACATGCTTTGAATCAAAATATTTTTCTAAGTTTTTGATTTGTGGGTTACACGCAATGCCACTAATATTTTTCATCACTACACTACTTTTACCCTAGAAAGCTTAGAATCATTCCAAAAGCTTCTTTTGAAAAAAGAAAAGCTAAATAAGCTTGAGAATTAAAGTAGAATCATAAAGATAACTTTAGTGCTTCTAGTCAAGAGCCATAGTATATTCTAAACCCACGAGTAAGCTTTTTTTTCTTTCTTTTATTTGGTCCTTAACATGAAGCATGCATCAAAATTTATATTTATATCATAAATAGAGATCCATTAAGTAACTATGTGATTAATTATTTTATTTAATAATTTAATATAAACAATCCATTTTATTAATTCAAATATTAAATAAAAAATTATTAATAAGTTTTTTAAAATATAAGTAAATATTAATGGTTAGATATGTAGTTACGATTTTTAAATTTTATAAAATTATATGTTTAATTATTAATATATTATGTCAATAATAAATAGTTAAATTAATGAAATTTATTATTTATATAAGGTTATCAAATAAAAAAAAATTATCTCAAAAATTACTCAATAAGTCAACAAATCGTCATCCTTTATTTAATAGTTTTAATTCGAAACACTTTAATTGGATTACTTGTTTTATATAAATTGCTATAATAGCTTATATTGAACCCAACTACTTTAAAATTAGGTTGAGACTTGATTCAACAATTAATTTGTTAAACATGATTCATTAATCAAATGCGCCAAACTACTTTATTCTCATGTAATTAATTGTTGTTTGTTCTAACATTCATCTTAGACTTTTGCTGCTCCTCTTAGACATGTACAAGGTCACAAATGTCATATAGACCAACAAATAATTAATTTACCAATTCATCAATACAAGACATCTTCAATATAAAAATTAAAATCATAATCATACCAAATGTGAAAACAAAATAAAAATTTGAATGTATATAAACATCAATTACAAAAAGTTGATTTTATCGAAAAAAAAGTTTTAGTAATACCTGAATTCATAGTTAATTGTCTTTTGACGGCAATTTTAAATAGTCTTTAAACATTAAATCTAAAAAGAGAGACCAATCACGAATACGTGTTAGTTATGTAGATCTTCTCCAATTTAGATTCTTTATACCCTAAACACTCTTCAAATGAAGAGAATGCAATATACGTGATGTTTAATACAGTGAAGACCATAATCTATATATAAAATGATAATCAATTAAAGTTCTCATTATTCTTAAATAATTTAATGACATTTAAATCAATATTAATTGATTAAATATAACTAAATATTCAATTAAAAATTTAATTAAATTTATCACTTAATTTTACCACTATTCACTTAATGTTCTTAAATGATAAAATAACTATTATAATTAAATAAAAATATATATCTACATAATCATATTAAATATAATAGTTAATTAAAATATTAATAAAATATTATAATAACACAATCCAAATGTCACATACCTGAAAAGGGATCCACCAAATACTAATTGATACACATTAAGATGGGCCATGGAAAAAGAGATAGCCAAATAGGTGTCAACAATATCAATTTTGTAAGTCATAATAGATTTTGTGGTTTTTTATAGAAAATATTATCATAATTGATTTATTTGATTATTTTATATATATTTTTAAAAAATAGTATTTCTTTTAAATTATTGTTATTATGTATTGATTTTTTTACTATTATGATTAATGCAATAGTAAAAGATAAAATACAAATAAATAAAAGTAAATAATATTACATTAAGAATTAAAAGAGATTATTTATTTTAATAACTTTTTACAAATAAATTTATTATTGAAAAAAAAAATTAATATGATATACTAAAAAATAACAATATTTTTCTAAAAAAATGATATAATATAAAATAAATTATACTACCTCTAATTTAATATAAAAGTAAATTAATAAAATTAATATATTTAATTTTAATTTTAAATTAAATAAATCAATTGTAGTTGGCTGGAATACTTTTTATATATAAAACATGAGTACTATTATTTTCTACATTTAACTACTTTTTGTAGTTTAATTTGTGGGTGAAAACTTGAGTATATGTTGTTGTTCAATCACATGAGTATGTGGAAATGCACTTGTATGTATGTGTCCTTTCATTTCAATAAATTGACCCTAAAAGATAGGACCCCTGCTTGTAGCCGCCTTTTTTAGTGGCATGCACTGGTCCTACTAGTGCTCACACTTCGCTGTATCCACGTATATAACAGAATCAACTTTTCATTTTCTAAAATTTTCATTAATTTATTTATTTACAAATGTACAATTACCGAATTTTTATTAATATATCTCTTATTATTTTTTTAATTTCTATATTGTCTTAGTTTAAAAACTATTTATTCGAATGTTTTAATTTTTTTTTTTAAATAAGAGGTCTTTTTTGAGAAACGACCAAAAAAGAAATTTTGTGAAACTCAATAGAATGCGACTTCTGAATAATTCTTTTTTGTTATATTTTAATATTTAATTATTATTAAAATTATTAATTTAATTATTTAAAAAAAATAAAAATACTACTAATAAGTAAATTTGTTTACTATTAATTTTATTATGAAATTGAAAATAAGTAAATTCGATAGTCATAGGGTGAGTAATTTTGATCAGAGCAACCATACTTTTATGGTCCACGAGACAATGATTATAAGAGTATTTTTATTTTTTAAATAATTAAATTAATAACTCTAATAACAAAATAAATATTAAAATATATAACCCAAAAAAATTATTCAATTAGAAATCGTTTCTCTAAAAAACAACCTTCTATTGAGTTTTCAAAAAATCTCCTTCAGCTGGTAACTTATCTAGGAACGACCTACTACTTTTTTTAAAAAAAGTAAGGCATTCGTGTAAATAGTTTTCAAACTAGAATATTTTGAAAATTAAAAACATAAAATGAGATATATTAATAAAATAAAAACTCCATGATTTTCAATATAATTATATTGATAGTTATGAGTTGAATTAAAATTTAAAATCAAATTTTATTTTTTAATTTTCAATATAATTATATTGATAGTTATGAGTTGAATTAAAATTTAAAATCAAATTTTATTTTTTAATATTTAAAAATATTATATATATATTGGTATATTGATTTAACCTCTTATTCTCGCGGGGAATTAGGTTCTAGTATTTTAAAGTTCATTTAAGAGGTAAATTAAGTCTGATCAATAATAACTTTAGTCAGAATTCGAATTCAGACATAACTAAAATTTATTAAGCACAACAATTACTTCTTTATCTTAAAAATAATCTATTACGAACTTATTTTAATCTTAAAACATCTCTTTGTGGTTCGGTTTTTTTTTTTTTGGTTTATCATCCACTAAAGATTAATGATTTAAAGTCATTTTTTGTCTTGAAATCACTCATCATCGTTATCGTTTTCTTCTTTATCTTTTATTTAAATACATGATTCTCACACATATTTAATTTTTTTGCATTTTTTTGTGAGTTCATCATCTTAGTGTGATGTTTCTTTATTTTATATTTTATGAGATGTTTGTGGTTTAGATTAATAAATAAATTTGATGTATTATAGATTTAATCAATAACTTGATTATCAATGTTATAGATTTTGATATATAAATATTTCAATTATTTTGATTATTTGAAAATATTTGTAACCACTTTGCTGTTATATAATATTAACTTTGATGTTAAGAATTTAATTATAAATTTGTCCTTTTTAATTTTTTAATAATTTTTCTTCTACATTATCTTTGATATACTCGATTAAAATAAATAATTTTTTTTTTTGTTAGTAAAAAAACATTATAATTTTATATGTTCTATATGCCATAAGTAAGGTTTCTTCTACTCCTTTAGTAGCTTTTGTTAAATCCCATGCATATATGGCTGGTGAAAGCCTTGACATTTTCCTTCGGCACATGTTTTTATTTATTTTTTATTCAAATTATATTAAAGATTATTTGACTAATCCCTATTTTAATTTCTTAAAATATATGACGCTATTATTTTCGTTTATAATTCAATAAAAAGTTCAAATTAATTAACGAATTATCAAAATATTCTTTAAAAAATATAACTTATTATTATACTATAGAACGGACTAAAGTTACTCTTCTTTTATTGAATTAAATCATACCTAACCAATCTTAATCAATTACACTCGTGGAGTGAAGAGTTTAAATTTACAAACCCGTCAACTTAATCAAGTGACATAATTTAATTATTTTTCCATTTTTCTATTAGATGTATATTTTGAAATATTCAAATACTAAAAGTGTTTTGATTTTGTTACAATTGTTCATAATATGAAATAAAATTTTATTTCTTCAAAGTCGAAAACTAAGGTTGAACCAACTCATTCATCACCAAGTTCAATTAGTTTTTTATCTTCATAAAATCTAAGAGTTTGGATATAGGATTTAGCCAAACTTGGACCATTCCACTTTATGTAGACTCTTAATTCTTTTTGTGTTTTAATATAAAAGAATGACTTAAATCATTATTAATGATAATAGAAATCAGATACACAAGATTCCGCATAAAAATTTATAATTGATATATATGATAAAAAATTTCATGTATGTATGAATAATTACTCATATATATAAACATCAAATTTTTAAAATAAGTTTAATCAACTTTTCATATCTACAGCTTATTTAGTGTGCATAGCATTAAGATATTTTCTTTCATATAATATAATTTAGGAAAATAGGATGCCGTAGCAGACTAAATTGAAAAAAAAATTAAAGTTAATTAAACACTTAAAAAATAATTTACATATATATATATATATATATATATATATTTTTTTTACAAACAATGATCAAACTTACACATATTGATTCGATATCTATTTTTTTATTTTATTACTATTAGAGCAAACTATTGAAATTATATTGATTTTGCAATCGTGTGAGTCTTATATACATGATTGACTATTTTATGCATTTTGAATTAGGTATTTGAGATTTGAAGTGGTTTTATATGATCACGAAAAATATTATTTCCTTCATTTTTATTATAAAGAAAAGATGAAAATTGTACACTCTACCTCCACAATTTTACTGTTTCGTCCTCAATTAATTTGAACTTCCAATTTTACCATTTTATATAAGTTACAAACTAATTTTTCACTCATTTCATTACAAATATTTATGAAAAGCAAAACAACTTATCATTTTTTCTTCCATTCTAGACAGTTTTAGCTCAATTTTCATAATCATTTTGAGATAAGTTAAATATGGATAGTAGATTTAAAATTATGGAGATTACTTCCAATATGGAGATTACTTTAACCTCGAATCTCAATAGCAGATTTAAAATTATAATTAACTATGAGATAAAATTGAAATTCTAAATGGGTTCATGTGTATGCATCTATGTCTAAAATACAAAGTTACAAATTTTTAATCTCAAGCATTTACGCATTCCACTCTAGTTTTGAACTATGAACCAAACATCAATTAATCAGTGATCAAAGTGTAAATAACATTAAAAACTAGAGATTAAAAACACAATTCAAATGAATTTATTCAAATAAAATAACTAAGTATCAAATTAAAAACTAAAAGTTTTTATCATCTTCTATCCATCCCTAAAAATGAAAATTTAGTTATCAGTGACAAAAGAACAAAAAATAGCGATTAAAGAAAATTACAAGAACTGTTCATAAATGATTCTTGAGAATACTCCTTTAATGATGTTAGAACACATAATAGTGGCGTCCATGCGCAACTAAGACAAGATCAACATGTAAAAAAATGTAGAAACCTGCCCTAGGTGCAGACACTTGCGCTCACACACACAACATTTAATATATGACTTTTAATGTATTTTCACATTTTCTTAGTGAATTTTATCTTTGTGTCTTTATGAAAGTTGTAGTTATAAATCTTGTCTTTTATCTGCAACTAATTTTACTCATTTAGATAGCTACAACTCTATATATAGTTAAAATACTTCACATATGTTACAATGATTTCTCACAAAATCTCAACACTACACTAAGACTATGAAATAAAATAAAACTACAAAGATATATATTTAATCAAGATAATAAAAACATAAACACCTTGTTGAATTCAAGAACTAAAAATAAACAAACAATATAAAAAAAAACTTCTAAAATTAACTAATGATATGTCAAATAGATAATTAAAGGCTAAAAATATTAACTAATGACCATATGATGAAAAATTATTACAACTCAAGTTATCCTACTTTTCATACTTTTATTGTAGAAATTTCCAAAACATTGACACAAAAACTAAGAAAAACTGTAGTTATTAATCAAAATACACAAATTGAAATGATTTCTTTTTTCAAAATTAATATCTCACAATGTTTCTATTTTTTTTCTTCTTCATGTTTTACAACCACCCTAAACTTACATAGTTATTATCCCCAGAGAAACTTCAAACTTAGTACTTTACTAATACAAGACAAAAAAGTTGATACCTAACTCAAAATAGGATGGATCAATTAAAATAGACATTTGGTTTGTAATATGACTAGTAAAACAAAGAAATGGATGAAAGCTCAAAATGATAAAATATGCATTGGGTGGACAGAAAGGATCAAGGTACCAACAAATACGTTATAGTGTATGCACAAATCATAAGTAATACCATTAAGAATTAATGCAAGTTCTCAAGAAATAACATATGTTTAAATAATTGAGCAACAAGAAATTATAATGTTCAATTTCAAAAACTTACAACTAGGATAATCAAGAGAGCTATAAATTATCAAAATTATGTTAAACATATCATAAAAATTATTCTCGGAGAATAACAAATAAGAACTCCCCAATCAAAAAACATTCAACAATGCATGTACTAAGAAAATTCATCAAATTGAAGAATAAACATGATTAAAGAACTATAATTTAAAGCTCAAAATCACAATTCACCCAATAAACATATAACACAAGACAAGCTTCAAGTTATTCAAACTACTTCATCGTAATTCAATTCACAAAAATTTAAAAGATAATAACTAAATTTTAAAAGAAATTTTTAAAATTACCTCCACATATGGGTTACCTCACAAAAAGTGCTTCTTTATTATCACTAGTTTGACAATCAACCCTCACGCTATGGTGGATACTTCAACTTAGATTCAACAATGTTTTACTTTTTCTTCGTTGACAGGAAAAATGTCCATGTGATAATACCTTATGTATCATTCATGGACATTGTTGAGAGGAAACACATGTAGAAATTTTTTAAAGATAAGTTACTTAACCAACTTATTATAAGGAGTTTGGGGTTGTTAAGTAATAGATGGTACCAATTTTTATAGTGTTTTTGGTTATCCTTTAATAAAAGGAATACACGAAGTCAATAAACTTTTACAATTGTTTATATTGTGTTTTATATTGTTTTTACATGCTACACATTTCAATAAATTCTTTAATATACTATTATATTTCAATATTGTATTATCAACTAGTTACCCTATTTGTCATGATTGAACTAAGGTAAGGTGAATTATATGCATTCAAAGTATGATTATGGGTGATAGAGAAAGGAAATAGACATGTGACATAAAATAAATGATGATTTCACTCATTCTACAAGGAACAACCAATGAAAAAAAATCACAAATTTATTCAAATCACTATTGTTCATTGTTGTTTACATCACAAGTCATTCTATTTTGTTCTGTTTTTCTTACTTGCCACATATTCATGTAATTATGTGGGATAAACAACAATGCTTACAATTTCAACTTAAATTATTAATAAGTACAAGATAGAGATATTAGACTAATACAATAAAACAACATTGAATTTAAATAAACATTATACTAACTCACATTGTTTGAGTGATAGGAATATGTTAGAAGATAGTAGGACAAAATTTTCAAGGATTTTTAGTACAAGAATTGTTTTGGTATCAAAACAGAAATTTGAGGGCAAGTATTTTTGAAATTGCTATTGTTGAAATCCTCATTCTTAAAACTTGGGGTTTGTTCATGTTGTCATTCTTAAAACTCATTGTCACATTATTGTGTTTTGTTATTAAACCTTGAACATATGTATATTAATATTTTTTTAAGTTTGGCTTCCTTTTTTTATATAAATTAAGCCTGAGCATATGTATATTAGTATTTCTTTATTTTTGCTTTTTTCATATAAATAACATTGCTAAATTTTTTTGTCAAAAAAAAATTGCTAATTTTATCAAAAATAAATAAATAAATAAATAAATAAATAAATGAATAACATTGCTAAGTTTGAAAGCTTTATTGTCGGTTAATTTAATTATCAAATGACGTTGTAAGAAAATCATAAAAATAACGTTTATCCGATTCATTGGCTCACGTGTAATTGAGAACAATGATTAGATATTAGCTATGACTTGTAGCCGATTATCATATTTACATTTTATGATTTTTTTTCATTTTTTTTAATATGTTGAAATATATATATATATATATATATATATATATATATATATTATTTTCATATAAATTATAAACTGAAAGTGTTTGTGGTGCGGTTTGAATTGATTTTGAGAGAAATTTTATTTTATTGGTTTGGCTTAAAAGTTAAAATATTTGTGGTTCGATTTAGTTTAGATGACAACTCAAAACAAAATCCAATTCGATTTAAATTAATGCGGGTTTAAATTGAATTGATTTTTGATTGATCCAAATTATAATTAACAAGTTTAAAGCAAAATATTATATATAATATATTAAAAATTAATATTTTAAAATATCATGGATGGATTATGTTTGAGTTATATGAAATAGTAATAAAAATATATCAATTTCAATAAATAAGCATTATTAAAAATTAAGTGAAACTAACAAATAATAATTTAATGCAGCATATCACACTAATAAAAACTAAATAAATAATAAAATATATATATGCAGTTTGGTTCAGTTGTGAAAAATGAATTCGAAGTTCGATCTTATCCGAGCGGTTTTCACAAAAGAATTTCAAATTCATCCAATAATATTAATTTTGTGCATTTTTTTTGAATTGGTTTGGATGTGAACACCCCTATTACAAATAATTAAATTGTTAATAGTTATTTAGCTTTATTGTATTTTTGATCTCATATTTTACAAACAAACAATTTTGGTCAATTCCTCGAATTATGATGTTGAATGATTAATATCCATGAATTTCCAGTAAATACAACTAAAAGCTTCAATATCAACTTCTGAAATTATTAATTTTTGTAATTTAATTAATAATACATAAATAATTAATACATCTAGATGATTTTATATCATAAAATCTTATGTCATGTCAATTAAAATATATCAAATCACATTTCTTTTAGTTAAAAAAATTGGAAGGAGGGGTCAAAACTGTAATATTTTAAAATAGGCAAAATTATATCTTTAGTCCTTTATGTTTAGCTCAATTATCAATTAGGTCCTTTAAATTTTTTTTCTTCTTGATTCGGTCATTTAAATCACACTCGATTTGCACCATTAACTTTTAAGATATATTAAATTATGGATGATCCTTTAAGTTTGATTTGTTTTTTCAAATTACTATCATAAAATATTAAGATCTAATCAAAATGTCACAACAAGTTGACTCTTCAAACTACTTTGCACGTGATGGAAGTTAAATATATTGGTTAATTGAATAGATCTTTATTATTTTATTTTTAAGACTATACGTGTGTTTAAATTTATATAAATAAAATTAATAAATATAGACAATTTATAAGATTTGATGAATAATTTTTGAAGGATTACTTTGAGGGATATATTTAGTAGAATTTTCAATGATCAAAAGCTTTCAGATGAATTAATTATTTTTGAAATTAATATAAATGACTAACAATATAAATATAATATAACTTAAAGAATTAAAACATAATAAAATAAACTTAAAGGACTTAAGTGAAAATTAAATTAAATTTAAAAAACTATAAGTTTATTTTTGCTTTTAAAATATAAATACTAGTGCTACGAATTAGTGAAAATATGATTATCAAAATTGCAATTAAATATATTTTGTTTTCTCAGTCTTTTACATATTTGACTTGTACATTTCATGCATAAACCTCTAGTTTATTTGTAACTTCTTGAACACATCAATAAATTTTCCAAATTGTTTCTCATTTTCCTTTTTCTATAACATTTGAGGGAATTGTAATATGATTTCATGCTTGGGAAAAGTGATGAGTCTTTACTAGTTCTTGTTTCTAAACATTTTTAGTTAGTTTTAGTTAGAGTTTTATTTAACTTCAACAATTTTTAAAGTTAATTTAATAAAGAAAATAACTTTTCATTTTCTTGATTTGTCTTAGATGTTTTGCTACTCATCCTTTCTAATCATATAAATTTTCGTAACGTATTTTTTGTTTTAGCTTTAACAGGTTAATCACTCTGAGGAAATTTTATACTTTACAAATGACTATTGTAGATGAAAGGTTATTTTTAAAATGCAAAATACTCTTTAATGAATGCTAAAATGCATTTAACTATCCTCTGAAATACTTGGGTGTTATTTGGGTACATGTCACTAGAGTATATGTTACTATAGACTTGTGGGGAACAAGTTAGATGATTGTGTTCATTTCATATATTACTTTTTTTAATTTTTATAGGGAAATGTTAGTTTTTAGTTTATTAGAAAGGAGAGAAAAATGTTAATATCAATAATATACTCATTCGCTGTCCCTAGCCAACCACTAATAAACTCTTTCTTCGGAGACAAGGACATATATTACTTAATTTGGATTTGAGTGGTGGGTCAAGGTGGAAAATCATGTCATTATTTACTTGACTTTGTTTGTTTTCATATTCTTAATTAGTAATCTTATATTTTGCTTCTTAAAAAAAAACAATGAGTTTAAAGTGTTGGAAAATATATATATATATATATATATATATATATATATGCCCGCTTTTAATAAACAATTTATTAAGTAATAATTGTTAATATTTATGTAATTGTCAATATTTATGTAAGTTTGTTTGCAAATTTATTATTTTTAATTTTTAATAATTTTAATTAATGAATATGGTTTTATTAGTAAAAAATTATTTATGCATTTAGATATTAACAAGTTCCTATCACTCCATTAAAATATTAACCATCCATACATTCTAGTGGCAAACAATAATGCAAAAGAGTAAAATAAAAAGTAAACAACAAGAAAGACACCAAAAAAAATTTCATGAAAAATGCTCTTTTGCAAAACCATGAAATCTAATATAATAAAATGATATTCGTTATATAGAATAAGATCACTATTATTTTTTTAAAATATGATGATCTATTTATCAATCTCAGCCATTTCTTTCTCTAGAAAGAGAAATATAATAACTCTTTTATGATTTCTTAATATATATGACCAAACTGTTCACATATTTGTACGAGAGGAACATGAATTCCTTCATGAAGGTGAAATCAAGGAATTCTTTCATGTCTAAAATTACAATGAGCTCTAAAAGTTTATAATTTATTCTTCTAAGGGCACTATTCGGTTTATGGTTACAATGGGCACTATTGTGATGACTTGAATATAATGCCCCACAATTAAGGAGGAAATTACAACACTTTCAAGTATAATATTGATTTGATGATAATTGAAATTTATTATATATTTAGATTTTATTTATTGTTCAACTTACATAAATATATCTTAATATAAATTATTTATTTTAAATTTATTTTTAACTAAACTCAATTCTACAAAATTAATTTAACCAAAATCATTTTTAGTTACCATAGAACCAAACACAATTAAATTAACATGAGAAAATGGGATTCAAATTCTAACGTCTTCATCTTTTAATATTAATACATTTGTGTGATCAATTTTTTTTTTAACTTCATTTGTCTCTAATTATAAATCCTCATTGTCTTTTTCACAAATATTGAGGAAAATTGGTAGTTAACTTAATGTATCCGTTTCATATATAGATGTTGCTCAAATACCATTTATACATGAATGCAATTAATTTGACTTTTTATTTTATTTTTTAATATAAATTAATAGTATTAATAAGAAGTATATTTGAAAAAAAAATAACTTAATAACTTAAAATGATATTTATATTTTCCATTCTTCAAGTTATAGTTCAACCGACAAACTCCAATATTATTAGATATAATATTATATTTTGTGTTTAATTTCGAAATCTCATATTTACGTAAATATTTCTGATGATAATTATATAATCTCATCGACCGACAAAAAATAATAATAAATTATTTATTCAAAGAATATTTACGATTATAAACAAGAAATAGTATTTGTTTACTATTAGCAAAAGAAGACTTAGCATGCAGTATCTACCATCTTTTTCTTCAATAGAAACTACTACTACAATTTAAATATGGAGAAAACGTGCAAGAAAAAAGACACTTTTATGGCTTAGTCCATGTGCATGATAAAGCAATTGCCGAAAGTGCTTTTATAAACCATATGTTGGAAATTTCGGCGGAACCTGCGTTTTGTAACAATTCCTTCGCTTGGGTTTGTTTCTGTTATAGTATAATAATCCACGTCCTACTAGTTTTTTTTTATTTTTTTATTTTTTATTTTTTATTTTTTATAAAAAAATGTCCTACAAATTAGGTACATAAAGCTACGCATTATTATAATACAGTCATATATCCGATGTATGATCAAATTACTCTTTAAAAATAGTCATGCTCATTCAATGATATCATATAAAATAAATATTTTTAAGATTAATTGTTGAACAAAAAATTGATATTATTTTAATTATAACTATAAATTTTTATATTATTCTATGATTATTTCTTATATCATTGAAATGCATAAAAAATAATATTATATATAATTATATTATTATAATTAATTTTGATGTATCTTATTCATATAAAAAATAATGTTATATGAATGTTAAAAATATAATATAAACGTTTACTTTAATAATTAATTTAATAAAAAAAATATTTATCTAATATGATTTTATCTAATATTTATTAATATTACAACACATTTGATAATTCTTAAATGCATATATATATATATATATATATATATATATATATATATATTACAAAATTATTGTTGAATTGAAAATTATCATCATATTAATCATATATATATATAACTTGAATATTAATATAAAATTATTTAATATGTATTCATCAAAACTAATTCGTTTAATAAAAATTAATGAAACGTTAATTTTATAGGTATAATTAGGGGTGGGAATAGGCTAGGCCAGGTCAGGATTTGAATGGCCTGAATCTGACTTACGAATTACTTTTTAGGCCTACGACCTATCATAGACTTTTTTTTCGATCTGACCTCACCTTTTTAAAATTTTGGTCTAGTTTGGAAGCCTATTTAAAAGTTTTAGTCACATTAAAATATTAAAATGTTCTACTAATACCACATGATGTTCTCCACATGATACCAATATCAATGTATATATTTATATATATTAAACAAAAAATATTTTTTCCAACAAAATAATTTTAAAAAATTTTGAAACAAACATCCTTTAAACCCTAAAAAATAATTTTTGGTTTCAAATAATAGATTTTTTTTTCCTGAAACAAACACACCTATTATTATCTCTTAAACAAATATGGAACGATTACTGAGTGATTGACTAATTGAACGACTACCGAATATAGAACGACTACACCAAATATAGATTGTTACCGAATATGAAACGACTACTGAATATAGAATGATTACTGAGTGATTGTCTAATTAGTAGAATTTAAAATAGAAAATAATATTATTAATAAATAATAAAGTATATATAGGCCGACCTATTAGGTCTAATATGTTTTTTTATAAGTCAGAGTTTGACTTATTTAAATAAGTAGACTTTAAAAACAGTTTGAACTTAACCTTTTTATTAAATAGGTCAACTCAGGTCATAGACCCCTGACGGACAACATAGCCTATTAACCTTTTTATTAAATAGGTCAACTCAGATCATAGACCCCTGACGGACAACATAGCCTATTGCTATCTCTAGGCATGATATATGTGAAGATAAGTTTTACTTTAGTGGTGGATTGTTAAATTCCTAAATACGGCAAAGGATTATAAAGTGTGATAACGTGGGAGAGAATTAGAGAGTGAGAAAAGAAATTTAAAGAGGCCGGTTGTATTTAGAAATGCTCAAGCAATTGTCATTTAAATTTAAATATATTTCTTTTTCTTCTGGTAAACAATTAAAATGTGTAAGTTATGCCAAATGTCAATAGCATTATTTAAACAATAAGGTATGCAATTTTAATATTACAATTTATGAACAAGTTCTTAAGTCTTAATTTATATTATAATAGTTGAAATTATTAAATTAAATATTATATTTTTGATTCGATTCAAAATTTTATAGTTGCATATGAATATCTAGTAATATTTATCATTTTGTTTATGATAAAAAAATGAGATATGAAATTATAGTTTTTTACTTTAACAATAAGTTGACATTGATATATAAAGATGCAAATTCCATTGATGTTTCGTCCTTGACTCTTTTACGCACGCAAACAATTACTTCCAATATTTATTGCTATTAATATTTATAAGCAAAAGTCATCCAGGAAAGTACAAGGAAATTATAGTAAAAAAAAATCATACACAATTGAATTAGAATTTCACATAATTACAATATTGTAAGTTTGAACTAGATATAATATTCAGTTTAATAATATTAATATTTTATCAAGTAAATTATAATATAATGATTGAAAAATCGATGATCTATTCCTCCTCAATAGGTACTTTTATAATTTGTTTGTAGTTGAGAAAAAATAGGATTTCATTTTATATAGATTCTCCAAATTAATTGTTGTGGTTGTCCACAAGCTTGTTTGCATCTAGTAAGTCATCGAGTTGAGTACTTTTGTACTTCCATTTAATAAAAAAATTCTTATAAAAAAATTACTGCTAATGTGGACAATTGGACTAATGAGTCATTCTTTATGATATTTTAATGTATTCAAATTTTAAAAATATTCACTAATATGTTTCTAATATGAAGTTTATAGATTAAATGGACAAATGAAAGAAAAATTCAAGGTTAAATTCATTAATGAAAAATATATTTGAAGACTAAAGTAATTAATAATATAAGTACATTTTATTTTGAAAAACTCAAATTTTAAATTGATAAAAATAAAACTGTATAAAAATTTATAAATGGTGACATATTCTATCTTATAAATTGAATTTATAAGAATAAGTTAAAATTAATATAAAATGCAACACATTTTAGGGTATATTTGTAATTTTAAAACATTCAAAACTATAATAACATTACCCGGGGCAAAAGAGATGAAGGTTGGCAGCTAGTGATGAAGGGGTATGGGCAGACGAAGAAGGAAAGAATGTGAGAAAAATAATTCTATAAAAGAAAGTTTATTATTTGTATATAGTACCACTATAAATGTTTTTTAGGTGAATTGATAAAGAAATTTGTATACATGTGTATGTTTGGGAAAATTTTTTTTATTTTTTTTTTATTAAATTAGCATTTTTTTCTTTATAAAAATAAATCTTCATCTTTTCTTTTTGGAAAATCTTCATCTCTTTAATTAGATGATTACTAACTAAAATTAATTATATTTTTTTTTATGAATAATTTATTAGTGTTAATTAGATGAATATATTTTTTGTCATTTTATAAATAATTTTGTTAATTATTAATTTTTTATTATTTAATAAATTATAAATAATTAAAATATTTAAAAATTCGAAATACTATTAATAAAATAAAATATATTAATAAATAATGATAATAATAAAATACATTAATAATAATAATAATAATAATTTTAAAAATATT
>JBBPBS010000738.1:4031301-4068419 GCA_037974835.1 Cicer judaicum | reverse complement strand
TTTTTTTTTTTCAAAAACAAAAAAAATCTGGATTACTAGAGTTTCATATTCTTCACAGAAGGTGTAAAAATCGTCGATTTTTTATGTTATGTGCTTATTCTCTACTACAAGTTAACGGTTGCATTCTGATCTGGATGGATTAATTTCGTCGTTATTTTTTCTTTTGTTTTTGTATTCTCTAGTTTGTAGGACACAATGTTGGTATAATATGATATTTGTATTTGATATTCTAGTTATCAAATGAATTTTCAAATAAAGAAATAAAACAATCTTTTCATAACAATTTGGTTTATATTAACCATAGATCAATCATTCACATGTTTTTTCTTCTGTTTTGTTTACATGATTTCACTATATCTTATGTTTTGTTTAATATATGACATCGACAGCAAAAGAACTCGAGTTTTGCTGACAAGTGCTGCATATGTTCATTTAAAACATCTCAACTATTCAAAGCACACCAGAAACCTCTCACCGGCAAGCCGAGCTATTTTACTCTCTGGTCCAGCAGGTAGAGTTTATTCTTGTCCTGCATAAACCGTTTTTTCGGTTTTCGATTGTTTTGACTAATACTAGTTATTTTTCATTTCTTGAAGAACTTTATCAGCAAATGCTTGCCAAAGCTTTAGCGCATGACTTTGAATCAAAGTTGCTATTGTTAGATGTTACTGATTTTTCTGTGAAGGTAATTCTTTTAGTGTTTATCGTTTTATTCACTACAACCTGTCATATAAATATATGTATATTCATACATTTTCGTGTTTTCATATGTACAGTTGCAAAGTAGATTTGGATGTCCAAGAAAAGAACTAGTAAGTTTAGGAGCCGTTTACTTTGTGAAAACATTTCCTGTTTTCATTTCTTAATTCTACATCATTTTTATTTGTTAGTTTCTTTAAGAGCAATGCCAAAATTTTAGTTGTTAGCTTAGTGAGAATTTTGTGACTCATTTGCTTTTTTTAATATAGTCTTTCAGAAGGTCAATATCTGAGATGACTTTGGAGCGAATGTCTGGTTTGTTTGGTTCATTTTCGATGCTTCCTTCAACCGGAGAAACTAGAGGTACTACTAGAGGAAGTAATTCTTTTGACAGTTCTAATAATCCACCACGGCTTCGGAGGAATGCCTCTGCTGCATCTGATCTAAGTAGCGCTTCTTCCCAAAGTGTTTCGACAAATCCAGGTTATACTTTAGAACTACATGTCGAAAGATTGTTTTCGACATATAGTTTTGTTTTTGTAGTAAATCAATCTGTCAATCTTTCTTTAATTCTTCTGTGAAGACGAATGGTGTGGCTAGGTGTATTCAATAAGGCGTTTTTCAAAGTTTTATAGTAGTAATAACATGAATTAATATGATTCATCAAAATTCATAATCTAATTAAACTACTTACATATTCAAGGAGGAAAATAAAATAGACTATCCTATAAATTTCATTTTGTGTAATATATACTAGATGTCTTGCATGCTAAAAACTTGATGCTTTATCTTTTCGTTGCTAATTCATGAAATTTTTATAGTTGTTTTGTAATGTTATGCTAACTTCTTTGAATTATGTTTTCAGCTCCTTTAAGACGCACAAGCAGCTTGTGTTTTGATGAAAAGCTCTTTGTGCAGTCACTTTACAAGGTGATTTAATTACTTAACTTTCTTTTTAAATTGGGGAAAGAGGAACTATTATTAATAATGATGACTTTCATGATCATTTTACAACTGTTCCTGATGAGATTTGAACTTTGTCCTTTGAGGTTACAAAGTCAAGCTCTTACGACTTAGCTGACACCACTTGGACTCATTATTGAACTTATTTTGTAAGATCATCCTTAAATGATGTCTAACAAAAACTTCTGTTAGCATGTAAACATTTAAATGTTTTGGTTAATTATTTTCTATGAATCAGTAACACAAACACAAAAACCAGACATGACATTGACACTAGTAATAATTTTAGAAAATGGAAGTAGTTGAATGTCATCAATCTACATTGAGAAGTGTTAGTGTTGTATTGATGTAATGTCGTGAAACTGACACTGAACACTCCTTCAATCTGAGGTGCTGGTGCTACATATTTAAGCCTTGAATTGTTTCCAATGTAATGATTGCATTGAAAACAAAATTTTAGTCATTTTTATTGTCTTGGATCTCTATTGCAAAAGTACACTTTTAACAAGACTGTTTTAATTTATTTGCAGGTTTTGGTTTCTATCTCAGGAACTGATTCCATTATCTTATACATAAGGGATGTTGAGAAGCTTGTTCTCAAATCACCAAGGTTATATAATTTACTACAAAAAATGATAAAAAAATTGTCAGGCTCAGTGTTAATACTTGGTTCTCAGATATTAGAATTAGACGATGGTTGCAAAGAAATCGACGAAAGGATCACTATGTTATTCCCTTACAACATTGTGATCAAACCACCTGAAGATGAAATTCATCTTGGTAGCTGGAAAGGCCAATTAGAAGAGGACATGAAAGTCATTAAGTTTCAAGATACTCGAAACCACATTGCTGAAGTACTCTCAGAGAATGACATTGATTGTGACGACTTGAATTCGATATGCTATGCAGACACTATGATACTAAGTAATTGTATTGAAGAAATTGTTGTATCTGCAATATCTTATCATTTGATGAATACTAAGGAACCGGAATACCGAAACGGAAAGTTAGTTATCTCAGCTAATAGGTAAATATTTTCGTCAATGATTGTCCAAGAAATTGATTCTATGATAAGGTTTTATTATTATGCTGATCTTTTTTGTTGACAGTTTGTCTCATGTATTGAGTATGTTCCAAGAAGGAAAGAGTAGTGGAAATCTAAAGACTAACGATTTTAATAAGGTATGGTTGTTTATATCGTCATCGATTTTACCATCTAGAACATAAAATGATCACCGCAGCGAAAAAGCTTGAAAAAAGAATGGTGAAGAGTGCTTCTCATGAGACATTTATGTATTGATTTGTTTTTCGTTAATGTTAGGAAAATGGCGGAGAAGATACGGCAGGCGCAAAGAATGATGTTCGGAGTGACAACCAAGCACCGGAAAACAAAAGTGAGGCGGAGAAATCCATCCCTGTAACGAAAAAAGAAGGCGAAACTCCTATGCCTGCAAAAGTAGTAAGATCATTTTCTTAATACCTAAGCTTGCATAAATGCTACCTTTTTACATGGTTAGTTTCATTCAATATTCCGTTTGTGTAGCTGTAAATAAATTGTGTGTTTGCAGGAAGTTCCCGACAACGAGTTTGAGAAGCGAATTAGACCCGAGGTTATCCCTGCAAACGAGATAGGCGTTACATTTGCCGATATCGGTGCATTGGATGAGATAAAAGAATCACTTCAAGAGCTAGTTATGCTTCCCCTTAGAAGACCAGATCTTTTCAAAGGTGGACTTCTAAAACCATGTAGAGGCATATTGCTTTTCGGGCCGCCTGGTACTGGGAAAACAATGCTAGCAAAGGCGATTGCGAATGAAGCAGGAGCAAGTTTCATTAACGTCTCGATGTCCACCATCACTTCAAAATGGTTCGGAGAAGACGAGAAGAATGTCCGAGCTTTATTCACACTAGCAGCTAAAGTTGCTCCGACGATTATATTTGTTGACGAAGTTGACAGCATGCTTGGTCAGCGTACTCGAGTTGGAGAACATGAGGCCATGAGGAAGATTAAAAATGAATTCATGACACATTGGGATGGACTATTATCAGGACCTAATGAACAAATTCTCGTTCTTGCGGCTACCAATCGACCATTTGATCTCGACGAAGCAATTATAAGACGGTTTGAGCGCAGGTGGGACCACACTTTTGTCTTATTGTTGTCATTTCCATCTGTTGATTCTGTTATGGACACATGCATCATCTTCATTATTAGTTATAAAAAACTTAAAAATTAATTATTAACAAACATTCCATCAATTTTTTATAGGGAAAGAAACATGACATCTCAATTATTTTATCCATTCATTTATTTAGTTTATCCTTTTGAGGTGTCCCCTCTTATTTGCACATGGATCCCTCAGAACACAGGATCTTCTGTACCTTCTGTCTCAACATTTTCAGCAATAACAATACTCATCAATTAAAAACACTGCTCCCTACAATTCCAAATATAAGCAAAAACAGGTAAAAGAAAATTGTTATATCTAGTCCAAATTTTGAACCAGATACATCAACTTTCTTGACCCTACTTTTGCTTATATTTGAGACCGGAGTAGTATTTTACTTTTTATATAAATTATTTTAGTCTCCGTATAACCATGTTTTTGATGCGTGAATTATGTTTCTATAATTTTTTTTTTTTTATGTTAAGCAGGATCATGGTTGGTCTTCCATCTGGTGACAACAGGGAAATGATCCTTAAAACTCTTCTGGCTAAGGAAAAATATGAAAACTTAGACTTCAAGGAACTAGCAACCATGACAGAAGGATTTAGTGGAAGTGATCTTAAGGTAGATTTTTTCCAATGATTGACTTGTTTAAAAATTGTGTTTTTGATCTGATGAAATTAATTAGATACTAATTTTCTGTAAACAGAATTTGTGCATCACTGCAGCTTATCGACCGGTTAGGGAGTTAATACAGCAGGAGAGAATGAAGGAAATGGTAAGCTCGATATCGCTAACCGATGAAAAAATCTAGTATGATTTGAAGAGCTAAACTGATTATCAAATTGCATTTTTATATCAGGAAAAGAAGAAAAGAGAGGCAGAAGGTGTAAGCTCGGAAGATCCGTCGAATAATAAAGACAACGAAGAGCGAGAAATCACGCTGAGGCCTTTAAGTATGGAAGACATGAAACTAGCTAAGAATCAGGTAGGATGAACTAAAATTCATACACTTAAATGGTTATGGAGTACTTGATTTGGAATACAATATAGATATCAGATATTTGGTTAAATGGTTTCAAGTTCAGAAGCACAATTGAACAATAAATTTGATGTGAGGAATCAAAGGATCAACTTTAGAGTTATCATTTTAAGAGAAGAGAAATGATATTTTGACACATAAAGTTAACAATTTCGACAACAATTTGGATGGCTAATGTAGTTTATTTACGTGGTTAATGTCGTTCAGTGGATGATTAATAAATATAACAAGGTTTTACAATTCATTGACCATCCACTGAACGTAATTAATCACGATTTTTAGGTGATCAAATATACATGATATCCATTAATTATCTAAATTGTATTCAAATATCCATGTTTTTTAGGCGTTCAAATATACATAATATTCCGTTAACCACACAATTTGTGTTCAATTATACACCTGAAAATTGTGGTTAACATTAAAACTCTTGATTAATTGTGTTCAATGGATGGTATTAATGATTTGTGATACCTTGTTATATTCATTAACCATAATTAACCATGCATTTGAACTGTGTTAATTATTCAAATTGTTGTCAAATTTGTGTTAACATAACACAACTCTTATTCTATGCTTCATCTCTTAACAACTTCCCACGTATTAGAAGACAAATTCTTCTATTTCCATCTACATGTATTTATTTATCGATTTCTGCTAATATACAGGTGGCTGCAAGTTTTGCGTCTGAAGGATCAGTAATGGCTGAGCTAAAGCAATGGAACGAATTATATGGCGAAGGCGGTTCGAGAAAGAAACAACAACTCACATATTTCCTTTAGAGTGTGAATGCTAATTTCATATTGGATTTTGCACCATTCATCCAAAAGGGTATATTTTTAACAAAGGAAGAAGAGCCCTTCAAGTGTTCCAATTATATAAGAGCCAAAAGATCTTACAAAGATGTGTAGATCATTATGCGTCGTGTTTAGAGAGAGGGCTCTCGATTTTTTTTGGGATTGTTTTGAGGAACCAATGGCCATTTGTATTAGAAGATTAGTATTCAGCCATGTAGAGTTGGAAATGAGTCGAGTTGAGTCAAACTTGTGTCATGTGTGGTTTTTAGGAAGTCGGAATATTTTATACCAAATATTTTGATTATGATGTATTATATATGATCAATATTTTCAGACATTAGAATTTGTACATTGATTGTGTAGCTGAACTAGTTAAAGTTTGGCTCAATTATTTATGTGGATTGTCATGGATTGTTTTAAATTATCAATTTTGTGTTTAAATTGAGATATTTTGATGAAAGGTATCATAGAGAAGGAGAATTATGAAAGGATGTTTATAGTTTGATTAAGATCTTGGAATATCATGCTAATCAAATAAATCTTGAATATAATCTTGAAATTTAACTAGCTTGATTTACTTTGTGTAGTTTGTTTTTTGCTAACAAGATTGCAAGAGATTTTCGTAAGAGTGAATTATTGTTTAATACTACTTGAAATAATGAACTGTTTTTATTATTTTTGAAGATATATTATTATAGAGAGAAAGTGGAATACTTCTTAATAGAAAAACATTTCTAAAAATATTGAAATAGTCCTTTGATATTTTTATCATTTAAAAAATATAATTATTCATTTCAATAGTCTCTTTTCTCATTGTTTCAAATTTTAGAAAATAAAAATAGAAATTGCAGTAGTATTATCTATATACTAGTGCACTCTCCATGGCTCACTAAGATTCACAATTAGATTTGTTGCTTTGGAGTGACTTCACTTTTTTGTTTAAATTAATTATTTAATAATCAGTTATTTATTGATATAATTAGTTATTCGAAATTAAAAATAAAATAGTGGATTAAATAATTTTTTGTAAATATATTTACAATATTTTAAAACAAAGTTCACAAAAAGTAAATTTGAAATTTAATTTTTAGTTCCTTATTTTTGTTATTTTTATCTAGAGTTTATAACCTTTTAAAAAATTTATATGTAATTTATCAAAGTTAAAAATTTTAAAATTTTTGTGAAAGAACATCGTAGGATAAACCACCATTTTAGTTTTCAAAAGTGTAGGGTGTTGTCAATTTTTTTATTCAATAAAAACTTCAAATTAGTCATTGAATAATCAAAATATCATTCAACTTAATCTTTGACGTTTTAACGATATATGAAAATTGTATCTTTAAAAAACTTTTGATAATAAATTGAATATCTCATATACTACTTTGATGATACAAGGATTAATTTGAATTTTTGACTTAGTCATGAACCAAAGTGACAACACCCTACATTTTGAAAGACTAAATTGATAGTTTATCCAATTTTTTATAATGCTCTAAACATCCTTTAAAAATATAATTCAAAAATATAAAAATTTAAATGACAATTAAATATGTTTCGTTTTAACAAAAGATTACGACTGCTTGGAAGATGACTTTGTAGTACTAAAAAATCTGATTATTTATTGGTCTATAGATGAAATAAAAAATAAATTCACATAAAACTACGTAGAGTTCAAATTCGAGACATGATATTCAGTCTAACAATATCGATGCTTATCAGTTGAATTAGTCTAAATATATATATATATATATATATATATATATATAAAATATGATGTTAACAAAATAAAACAAATACATGATTTGGATCCCTTAAACACTATTTTAGTTGGAGTTAAATTTTTAATTAATCTACAAAAAATATCTTTGATTGTGTAGTGTCTCAATTAAATAGATCTCTCAATAGGATAAACAATTGCCCTTTTCAAACACAAAAATACAAATGAGACATAAAAATACACAGTAGCTAATAACTACATAATTTAAATTTTAAAATAAAATATATACATTTATAATAATATATGATCATTTACTTTTTGTACATCTGCACGACAATCGAATATTATTATAAAAATATGATTAATTGAGTTGAATAAATAATTTGTTCAAATAGTAAATAAAACTGTGGTTAATTCAATTATATAATTAATTATAATTTTTAATATAATCAAAATTAATAATTTATTTAATTAAATTAACTTTATTTTTCACGTAATTAATTAAGTATATAAAATTTCGTGTAGGTAGTTTAATTGATAAACTAAAATATATCGAATGAGTATTAAAAAGGAGGTAAAAGATTTAATCTCTACTGCTAACTTATCTTCTTTTCCATAAACTAATTAACCTCTAACACTTACCGATATAAAAAAGTATATTGAATGTGCATAAAACATTTTTCTTATTTTATGACAAAACACTTTTCGGCAAATAACCTTTTGGTAAAGACAAAAGTATAAAAACCATTTGAGTGGGGATTTATATATATATATATATAATATTTTATTTTATAATCACTGATACGATACATTGTAAAAGAGAAGCAAAACAAATAAGTCTTCTCTTTTTATCTAGCATACATAGAGGGAATTTTGTGTACCATAAAGGGTCAAAATTAAAGTTATGTGATCACTTTAACTACTTAAAATATTACTTTATTTTATATTTTATTTTTAGTGTTTAACTGACATATATATTATATATATATTAAGAGTGTAGATAAAACTATTGCTATATTATTATTAAATGAAAATTCACTATTTTGTTGTGCCATATTGAAATCATAAAATATCTTTACAAAAGTATTGACACATAGAAGGTGCAGAGTCTCTCTGAAAATGTCCCATAATATTGAAATTGAAAATTGACATTACAATTACAATATAACAATAATTTGAACTCCACCGTCTTGTTGATCATAGAGTTATAATAATTCCAAAATTACTAAATTGTGATGATCTGTAGGTACAATTTTCAGTTGCAGATAGCTAATTCGGCAAAGGGAATTGTACCGTGCACTCCCTCATTTTTACTTTTCACCCTCCATTTTTTTGTAAAGACAATTTTGTTCTTTTTCAAAAAACTTAGACTTATAATTTTCCAAAAAACATTAAATTTTTTGAAAGTTTTAGTAAATTTGAAACTTTCGAAATGTGATATTCGAAAATTTCAAATTTTCGAAGTAATTGAATTTCGAAAATTTCAAAAAAATCGAAACTTTCGAAAGTTTTAATTTATAATTAAAAATTTATTTTAAAAAATAAAATTATAATATTATTATTAATTAAATTTATTACTATTTTTTAAATTAAGTAAGAAATTTATTACTATTTATTAGTATTAATTGTTACTATTTATTACTATATATTTATTATTATTTATTACTATTAATTTATTTCAGCATGATGGAAACTTTTTATCTCGAAAATTTCCATCTCCTTCGAAACTTTCCATTTTGAAATTTTTTATCTCCTTCGAAAATTTTCTGGGTTTCGAAAGTTTCAATATGTTCGAGTTTAACTTCGAAACTTTCAGAATAATGGAAACTTTTGAGGTTCTCTGTGTTTTGGGTTTTAAAACTTTCGAGGTACACATGAAACTTTCGAAGGTTTTCTGGGTTTCGAAAATTTGAAAAGGATGGCAAAGTTTCGAACTTTTTTGGGTTATGGGTTTCGAAACTTTCAGATTAATCCAAACTTTCGAATTTTTTGGATTTTTGCATTTCGAAGGTTTGAAATTTTCGAAAATTCCTTATTGTATTTCGAAACTTTCAATTTTTCGTAATTGAAGGGAAAATAGTCTTTTACTCATGACGGGGGGTGACAGGTCAAATTGGGATGTGCCTGGTACAATTCTCTTCGGTAAAACAGGCTCTTCAATATTTGATTTTGATGGGCTGTTGTAATCTTTGCTTTTTCCCCACACAACAAGGTACAAGCCCAAACAAATGATAAATGCACCCACCACCCTGTAATATTACCATATTCAATTAGTTGATTTTAATCAAGTAAAAAATTATTTGAATTTTATTTATTTATTTATTTTTAATTTTTTATGATTACCTTCCACGGAACATTTGTTCGGCAAGAATGAAGTAGCGCATGATAGCAACAACCTTCACTTTCCTACTGTTTATTCATCACTGCCGGCGGCCATCAATTTCTCAGCGCCAAAAAACCAACACCAATTGCCACAAGAAAATAAAAACACAGGATGCCTCCTCAAACACCAACAACACCAAACAAATTCTATTTCTACTACGGTCACCGCAAACCCTCCCAAAACCGTCCAACCGTACGCGGCGGTCTTTTCTCCAATCGCCAAACTCTCACTCCTCCCAAACCTACAACCACATCCCGCCCTTTCGAAATCCAAAAGTGGGACCCACATTTCCTCTCCCAACATAACCCCTCACCACCGCCATCACCATCCCCGGAAGCATCATTCTATGCCTCCCTCCGCCTCTCCCCGATTGCTCGATTCATCGTTGACGCTTTTCGCAAAAACGGTTACAAGTGGGGCCCATCGGTTATAACGGAACTCAACAAGCTCCGTAGGGTTCCTCCCAATCTTGTTGCTGAGGTACTTAAAGTCCAAACTAACCCTACTCTCGCTTTCAAGTTTTTTCACTGGGTAGAAAACCAGAAAGGTTATCATCATAATTTCGCTTCATTTAATGCATTTGCTTATTGTCTTAACCGTGCAAATCATTTCCACGCCGCAGATCAGCTTCCTGAGCTGATGGACGCTCATGGAAAGCCTCCGTCCGAGAAGCAATTCGAGATTTTAATTCGAATGCATTCTGACGCAGGAAGAGGTCTTAGGGTTTATCATGTTTATGATAAGATGAGGAATAAGTTTGGTGTGAAACCTAGGGTTTTTTTGTATAATAGGATTATGGATGCTTTGGTTAGGACTCGGCATTTGGATTTGGCGTTGTCGGTTTATAATGATTTTAGAGAGGATGGACTGGTTGAAGAGAGTGTTACTTTTATGGTTTTGGTAAAGGGATTGTGTAAAGCTGGGAGGATTGGTGAGATGTTGGAGGTTTTGGGGAGGATGAGGGAGAAATTGTGTAAGCCGGATGTTTTCGCATATACCACGTTGGTTCGGATTATGGTTGCAGAGGGGAATTTGGATGGTTGTTTGAGGGTTTGGGAAGAAATGAAGAGAGACGGAGTTGTGCTGGATGTCATGGCATATGGTACTATCATTGGTGGTTTGGCTAAAGAGGGAAGGGTTAAGGAGGGTTATGAGTTGTTTAAGGAGATGAAGAGTAAGGGTCATTTGATAGATAGAGCGATATATGGATCATTGATTGAGTCGTTTGTAGCGGGGAATAAGGTTGGTTTGGCTTTTGATTTGTTGAAGGATTTGGTGAACTCAGGATACCGAGCCGATTTGGGGATTTATAATAACCTTATTAAAGGTTTGTGCAACTTGAATAAGGTTGAGAAGGCTTATAAGCTTTTCCAAGTCACTATTCAGGAGGGTCTTGAACCGGACTTCTTATCTGTAAAACCGTTATTGTTGGCCTATGCCGAAGCGAAACGTATGGAAGAATTTTATAAGTTGCTAAAAAAGATGGAGAAATTGGGATTTCCAGTCATTGATGATCTGTCCAAATTTTTCTCCCATTTGGTTGAGAAGAAAGGACCAGTAATGTCACTCGAGGTATTTACACACTTGAAAGAAAAAGGTTATGTTAGTGTTGAAATATACAATGTTCTTATGGATTCTCTTCGATTGAGTGGTGAAGTGAAGAAAGCGTTATCACTCTTCGATGAAATAAAGGGGTCAGGCATGAAGCCTGATTCGTCAACATATAACATAGCAATTCTATGCTTTATTGCTCGCGGTGAAATTCAGGAGGCTTGTGTATGTCATAATAAGATCATTGAGATGTCTTGCATTCCTTCTGTGGTTGTTTATCATCGCCTTGCTAAAGGTCTTTGCGAAATAGGAGAGATTGAGGAAGCCATGATGCTTGTTAGAGATTGCTTAGGCAATGCTACTAGTGGACCTATGGAGTTTAAGTATTGTCTTACCCTTATTCACATATGCAAATTTAATGATGCAGAAAAGGTGATTGATGTATTGAATGAGATGATGCAACAAGGTTTCCCTTTATGTAATGTTGTATGTTCTGCAATCATCTCTGGCATGTGCAACCATGGAACAATTGAAGAGGCCAGAAAGGTTTTCTCAAATTTGAGAGACCGCAAACTGTTGACAGAATCTGATACTATTGTGTACGACGAATTACTAATTGATCACATGAAGAAAAAGACAGCGGACTTGGTAATATCAGGATTGAAGTTCTTTGGTCTAGAGTCTAAACTAAAGTCAAAGGGTTGTAAGGTGTTGCCAAGTTGAAAACTGTTATGGTGGAGACTAATTATTTCCTTCTTTTTGGTCATTTATAACGATGCTGCCACCTCTTTTCCTATTGAGGGTGTGTTTGAAAGATCTTATTTGCGCTATCTTATGACATAAGTGCTTATGAAATTACTTGAAAGAGCTTATACAAATAGCTTACGAGTTATAAGTATGAAATTACTTGCGCTATCTTATGAAATTACTTGGGACCTTCTCCACCATCCTCATCTTTGCTTTTCTCGAACTTTCTGTAAGTAATTCATTCATTCAATTCTTCCATCTACTACGTCAATTACTACTTAATAACATATATATATGCATGCACTACAACAAACACTACAGGGTTTCATATTGCTGTCAGCACAAGCTCATTTTCCTGAATTGAAGCCACCGGCATGTAACAACAAATTATTAGGAGGAGATCAAGATCATGATCATGATCAGTGCATAGAAGCAAAGGGGTTGAAGGCTTTGATATTCTATACAGCAATATACATGGTGGCATTAGGAAGCGGCTGTGTGAAGCCCAACATGCTTTCTCATGGTGCCCACCAATTCAATTCAAACCAATCAAACAAACTCTCAACATACTTCAATGCAGCATATTTTGCATTCTCACTTGGTGAACTTGTTGCTCTCACACTTCTAGTTTGGGTTCAAACTCATTCCGGTATGGATGCCGGCTTTGCTGTATCTGCTGCTGCCATGGCAATAGCATTGGTAAGCTTCATAAGTGGCTCTCTTTATTACAGGAACAACCCTCCACAACCAACCATCTTCCTCCCCATTGCTCAAGTATGAATCTTCAACTACATACATCATTTTTATATGTAATACAATATTATACTTTTTATTAATCCATTAAAATTTTAAAATTTTGGCCAACTCAATAATTCAATTCAAGATCCGCCACTGGCAACATCGTTTAGTGTATGAGTTTCTCTAATAGAGGATCAAACCGACTGTTATTGTCTGGTAGTGTCTGCTTTAATAGGAGAAAAGGACAACTCAGGTTCCCTAGCATATTGACATTGTTCTCTAAAATGTTAGAAACTGCGGGCGATAGTTACTAGAAAATAATTATCTATGTCCTTATGATTTTGGTTGATGCATGTGAAATATAGCTAATGTTGGACTAGGCAGTTCCATGCCTCATCTGCTGGAAATTACCTAGGTTCCATACCATACGACGTTAGAAACTGCTGGGATAGTTGGGAAAATATCATCTACAACATTTGTATTTAGGTTGATGCATGGGCAATATAGCTGATGTTAAGTTACGTGCCATAATTATTGTAAAATTTATGGGGCTTGGACAATTTGTAAGATTGACAGCTGAAAACAGCATGTCTCCTTAAATTTTCTAGTTTGGATCTGATTACTGTTATTTAGAAATTCCTTATTATTGTTATATTGTTATAAGGGGGTAAAAAACAGCAACCTGGTGCTATTATGTTCCTGCCATGACAGGATACAGGGATAAGTTGGATCCACTATGGGTCTGTTGAAGACAGCCTTAACTTATACATGCAAAAGATTGATTGCAGAACTCCAACGTGTGACCTCCAAGTCACATGACAATAACCCCAACCCTTGCACCAAAGCTCCTCTTCCTTATTAGGGGGAGTTTGCCGTGAAAACCATGAAAATTAACACATACATCTTCTGTATAGCTATTTATGGCATGTTCATGAGTTAGATTATTCCCATGGTTAGTTTTCTTATTAATTCTAATTTAACTTCTGTCCTCCAGAGAAGCTGTGAAAATGTCAAATCAGTTGATATGATTGGATATGCTAAATCAGCCTTATCAGTCCTTAATAATGCTGAGCTAGCAATTGACGATGTAGAGAATGGCTCCCTGATCCACATGGACGTTGATCAAATCTTTTTGCCTGTTCCATCTCCTGTTAAGGCTGCTATTTTTGAAAGTTTTGCTAGACAAAACATGTCTGAGTCAGAATCTGATGTCACTACAAGCATAAAAACATTCGTCAAAAGCAACTACGGTTTTCCAACAGATAGCAGCACAGAATTTATATATGCTGACAATTCAAAAGCTCTTTTCAATAAACTGGTCCTCTGCTGCACTAAAGAAGGTGGCACCCTCTGTTTTCCAGCTGGATCAAATGGGAACTATGTTTCTTCTGCTAGATTTTTGGAAGCAGACATAGTGACAGTTCCTACTGATGCCAGTGTAGGTTTTAAGTTCACAGAAAAAGCACTCGCTGGAGTCCTTGGCACTGTGAAAAACCCATGGGTGTATATTTCTGGACCTACAATCAATCCAACTGGCTTAGTTTATAGCAACAATGAGATAGAAAACATTTTGAGCACTTGTGCTAGAAAACATTTTGAACATTTTGGTCATCGATTTAGGTTGACTACATAGTCTTATGGAGAATTTTTTTTTATTAATTAATTAATTATTTTCTTTGAAATAAAAAAAAAATGAATAAATAGTCTTTCACTTTTATTTTAAAGAAGACATTACTACAACACAAATAAAATTAAATACGTTTGCACTAGTGTGGATAGTCGAAACACATAACCCGACCCATATGGAACATACCGACGCATAAAACAGTTAGTATTGTATTTGTACATCCTTACTAGCAAAATACTAGCGTATTCACAAGGATTGCATGTGTAAGGGACATTTTGTAGTTTGATGTTTGTCATGTGTACATAAATGTTGCATTAAGCTAACTACTCTACGATGTAGTTGGCTCCTTTTTTTCATCCACAATTTAGAAACATAATAAAATAACAATTTTTGAATTAAAAATGAAATGGGAACGTGTGCTTGGACATTCCGTGAGTATCGGCACAATGCACTAACTGACAATTGTTGTAAGCACAACAAACCAACTCAATGCGCAAAAAAGTCTCCATTCTGTTTCGCTGCAGACTCTAATAAAAAATATTTTTTATTTCGAAAATCATCCTGCATCTACAGTGATTCTATGTAATTTTTCAAGTGTGGTTCATCAATGTAATTGACATCTAACAAAAGGAAAATATTTCAAGAATTTATCATATTAGAAATGATTAATAAAGAAAACTATATGATATTAAATAAAAGTTTTATCAAAACTAATACTAAAATGCTGAAAAACAAAAACCTATGTAGATTCATCTTATTCCTTATATTGTTTGTGTTGATGTGCCATATTAAGAATTGATTTTAATTTTATCCCACTGATGGAATACAAACCCTACAAATAATTCATGCTAATTACATGATGAATAACCAAAGGCGGAAGCGTACCTGTGGAAATTGCCATTGATGAAATCCTAGGATGATGATGATAACTCCAATGGGTTGGGTGATCTTCCTCAGCAAAACACCCTGAAGACCTTGCTCTCTTGATGGGGATAGAGAGAACTAGAGAACCAGAAAATTTTCTCCTTAGGCCCCTCATTAAATTAGAAACCGCCTGGTATCTACACTATTAATTTTCATAATTATTATGCTCTTTAGCCATAAACTATTATATATTATTTGACCCCTAGTTTATTGGCTAATTATATAATGACCCTAACACACTTTATTAATTAATTACATATGTGACCCATAAATCTTACAATCACATCTAAATAATTTGATTTGACATTTTCTTTATGATTTTAATTTTTTTCTTCTATTAAAGTGTTACAATTGCAAAACTATTTTAGGCTTAATTATCTTATTTGCATTAGGGATTAATATATAAATAAATGTCTTGTTGTCTCGTTGTTATTTATATTTTTATTTGTTCATTGTTATCTATTATCAATATAATTTTGTTGATAATTATTTGAGGCAATTGAAATCTATTGTTCTTGCAACTTATTATTTATATAAATTTGATTACACAAAAAATATTATAAGTTGTTAGGCAAACACAATGAATAGTCGAGTTGAACATAGCCAAATCCATGTTAACCAAGTTAAGGGTTAGTGAAGTTGATAATAGCCGAATACGAATTAGGTTAATCTGTCTCAGTTCCACAAAAGTTTACATGGGATGTATGGTTTTCAGAAAAGAGTTCCAATTTGTGGGAATTGACAATTTTGAAGAACTATGACCCTTACTTGTTTTGAAGATAACATAATTATTTTGGGGAACAATTTAAAGCATAAATGTTCTGTTTAATTGTGCAATTCCCATAGCAAGTTATTTTGAATGACTTTATGCTGTATCCTCCGATGTTTCAATTAAGTTAAAGGAACACTAAGACTCCGCTATGATTTTCACATTCTAAGTCTGATAAGCGCGCACATAAATATGTCTCTCGTATTTTGTTATTGCAAAGAATGCTCTGATTAATTTGGCTTTGATGAATACAACAAGCATCTGATTATTTTGCCTCTAATAAGTGTGGCAAACAAGTGATCATATGCCTTTGATAAATGTGAAGAACAAGTGATTGTTTGCCTCTGATAAATTGTGCCAAGCATCTGACCGTCTAACTCTGATTAAAATTCAAACCTTTAATAAAAAAGTCAATACTCTGAGGAAGACAAATTTGTGCATCCTCTACTTAACTTGTTTGAAGGTCTATAAGACATACTCCAATCATATATCCTATACTCTCTATGTCTCCATATCAAGATACGTATAATCAATTACAAGGGCTATTTTTGGACAAGATTTATTGGGAAATCAACCTCTGAAGATTTGACACGAAACTTCATGATACATGTTAATTTCTTGAAATAAAGACAATGACCAAAAACCCTAAAGTTTCTCTATAATAGAACGAGCAACCCTATTTGATAACAACAATAACACACTGCAATAAGCACAATACAATTGTCTAAGCACTCTTGGTCTCTATCCTTTGTTTTTTCTAAGTGCTGATAAACAATTTTTAAGAATTCAATTTTGTAAAAACCCTATTGTAAGAGTACTCATAAAATCCTTAAACTTACTCTTTTGATGCCTATTCAAGTAATGGTTGCATTTGCAATAACTTGATTGTACCAAGCTAGAAGGTTGAGAAGGCTTGAATACAATCAGTTTGACTAGCATGTGTTTAGTGGAAGTGTGATTCGGTTGATAAATTAGTGAATTAAGTCCTTTAGTTTGAAGGGACAAGACGTAGCTACCGTGTTGGTGGTGAACCACCGTAAATTGGTTGTGTTGTTATGTGTTTCTAGTTTATCTGCTCTTTCTCATCACTTTGTTTTAATCCTGTTAAAAAGGTTTTTAAAAATAAAATGCAACCCAACCTCCCTCCATTTCTTGTGTTTATCGTTCTATAATTAGTATAAGATCTCGATCTCAAAGCTGAGCGCTTAACCGTGTTTGAGAATATATCTATGTTATTATGACTAACTCTGATGATAAATTTACAGGTGAAAATACTAACTCTGATGATAAATTTGCAGGTGAAAATGTGAACAAGCCTCATTTATTTCATAAAGAAAGATTCGAGTAATGGAAAGACCAGATCACAAGTTTCTACATCTCATATGATCCTAAACTCTGGGACGCAGCTGAAGATGGCTATAAGGCTCCAAATATTCTTGTGATAAATTTGGATCAAATCTTCTTGTAAATAATTCATATCTTCTTGTGATAAATCTTGATCAAATTTTTTTGTAAAATCTTCTTTCATGCTCTGTGGAGTCAGATATATTGTTCTCATAAAATACTTTTGTTAACATTAACACTCTAAGTAAACTAACTTTGTTTTGTACATATCTTTGATGCTTTAGTTCTCACCTATGAAGTAAATAAGTAGGTGCAAGAAACTAAGGCAAATCTACTAGTCAGGAAGTATGAACTTATCTAGATGGAAGAAGTTGATGACGTTGACAAAATGGTTTTTAGATTCCAAACTCTGGTATCTGGATTGAAGGTTCTCCAAAGGAGTTATACTACCTCTTATCACGTCAAGAACATCATTAGAAGTCTTCCCATCAAATAGAGACCAAAACTAATAGCAACTCGAGAGGCTAAAGATCTAAATAAATTGCATCTAGAATAGCTTATGAGTTTACTTAGATCCCATGAGGTTGAACTAGTTGAAGATGGGCCCAAGTCAAAATCCCTAGCTATCAAGTCCCAAGGAAAGAAGGTTGACTTCAAGACCCTATAAGCTTTTGAAGACTTAGAGAAAAACAAGTTAGATGATCAGAGTGAAGACTCAAATGATAAAGAGTTGTATTTCATCTTAGGAATGCGCAACACATGTGGAACAATAAGAAGAAATAATTTACCAAAAGAGATTTTAGATAATCCCAAATAGGAGAGAAAGAGGTGGAAAATTAGACAGAAAATAATAATCAACTGTGAATGTAAAGAGCTAAGACATTTCAAACCAGAATGTCTTAAACTTGAGAATGAAAATAGCCAAAAAAAATACTTCAAGATAAATAAAAAAGGTCTTACGGCTACTTGGGAAGACTCTAATGAATCATCTAATGAAGATGAAGAGCATGCATATGAACTTAAAGATATATTAAATGAGTTTCGTAACATGAATCACAAAGTTTCCTCAAAATTGAAATATCCTAGAAAAGCTCATATGACATATTAACAAATAAATGTGTGTCTCTTGAATAAGGTTTTGAAAACCTAAAAAGAGAAAATCCAACTGAAAGAAAATGTTCAAAAAATTTCAGAGGATAAAGTGTGTTTCAAAAGTACTAAAAGTCTTTCAAGATTTTCTTATAAACGACATAGACCAAAGCAAACAAGCTTCTATTATTTATATTGTTACCAAAAACGATAAACATGGTATTGGTTTTGAAGAACTAGAGAAAACCCTTAAGGTTAACTTATTTGATACTGCTCGCGTTTATTGCTTAAAGAAAGATCACAATAAAAGAACTTGTCCTATGCAAAAATCATAGAAAGACAAGAAAATTTTCAAAACTAACAAACTAGGACCCAATCAAATATGGGTATTTTAGAATAAAATAATCTATCTTGCATATACCCATAGCAATAAAGTTAAAACACTAGTCATGCTACGTAGATAGTGGATGCTCACAATACATGATGGGAGAAAAGTCTATGTTTGTAGACATTTCCCTTAAGAATAGAGGATTCATAGGTTTTTTAGGGTAAGATCATTGGACACTGCACAATAGATAATGGTTCCCTTCTCTCTTTTAAAAATGTTTTACGGGTAAAAATATTAATGCATTGTAGTACCTCAATTTTGTTTGATCAATTAAAAGTAATTCAAAAAAAAAAAAAAGATATGTTTGTTATTATTAGGTATAAAAATTGTCATTTTTTTAAATCTGATCTAATATTGACTTCATATTAGATTTTTCTGCAAAACCAGTACAAGATCCAAAAGTTAATTTTATCTGATGAACACACTCATTCATCGTTTTAGACTATAATTTGAGACAAAAAAATCATCCAGAAAAGGAGGGAGTTTCATTTTTCAGAAAAAAAAAAAAAAACCAGAAGATAAAAAATGAGAATAAAGATCTACCATCCTACTTCTTCAAATCAACCCATAACCATAAACATACTCAAACCATTTTTAACAACACAACCGACAAAAATAGTAAAGAGAACTATTACAGTCTCACACCACCGCGCACCGCCTCTATCTTCACCTAAGGCTTGTATTTTTCTCATTCTCTTCATGTTTGTTGTTCAAATTGTATATTTTTAAAAGGTGTAAACTTTAGAAAACTAAGATTTAAAACTAGAGTTGATTATGTGAAAGATGAAATTTGGTTTTGTTATGTGTGAATGGAGTTTTGGTTGAGATCATTTTTTTTTCTTCTGTTTGTAAAGTTTAAAATATATGGATAGTGTTTTGTTTGAAATTCGTTTTTTCATTGTGTTGTAAATCTTGAAATATGTTCCTTGCCTGAGATGTTTTTCTTCTAAAGATGTGATTAGTTTGCTCAATAATAGATGTGTTCAATTGGCTTTTCTTCCTTGTTGGTCCTCTATCTTCATGCTAATTAAGTATTAGTTGTCATGATATTTATTCCATTTAACAATGATAATTCTATTTAATATAAATAATTATAGAGATAATGAAATAGCGGTAAATATCATTTATTTTATATTATATTAGTTTTTTCGTTTTGGGTTGTGCTATTTAATATTAAAATGAAATTTGTTTCTTTATTTATTAAATTACAAGATATTTTAAAAGAGGATCACATTCGTAATTAGTATTTTTGGTTCTATTATTAAAATTTGTTTTTTTTTCTATTCAACGGGTTAAGTTATAAGTCCATATATTTCTCTTGTTGCTAATTTTATTTCGTAGAATCATTTAAACTTATTTAATAATTAGCATTAATTTTTTTAATTCTTAAAAAGAAAACAAAGATAAAATTATAATTAAATATTAAAAGGTTATTAGATGTGACATTTGTTAATCTTTGAGTTGTTAGAAATTGTATTATGTCTATGAATGAAGAACAACTAATATGGCACAAAAGATTAGTACATGCCAATTTGAGGTTAATCTCAAAATTACAAAGACTTGATTTAGTCAGGAGCTTGTCAAATCTTAAATGCAAATAAGATGTTCGTTGTGAGGCATATCAAAAAGGAAAACAAATCAACTAATATTTTTCCTTTAAAATCTTGATATATTTGTCCTTATTGATGATGATTATTCTAGATGGACATGAATAAAGTTACTTAAACAAAAGGATGAATCATATAAAGTTTCACTGTCTTTTGCAAACAAGTGCAAAAATAAAAATGTTTTTGTATTATAAAAATTGGTAGTGATCATTGGGGTGAATTTGAAAATGGAAATTTACATAACTTTTCGTCTCCCATATGGCCTTAGCAAAATGATGTTGTAGAAAGAAAAATAGATTTGTTCAGGAAATGACACACATCAAGATTCATGAAAAGAATGTTGCCAAATACTTTTGGGCAAAAGCACTAAAAATTGCATGTTATATTCAGAATATAATCTATATTAGACCTATTATTAATAAGACTCCTTATGATATGTGGAAAGGAACAAAGCCCAACATTTCATACTTTCATAAATTTGGGTGCATATCCTATATTTTAAATACAAAAATAATCTTGGCAAATTTGATTCACGATCTCAAAAGTGCACCTTTTTGGGATACTCTAAAAGTTGTAAAGCCTATAGAGTATACAACAAAGAAACAATAATTGTTGAGGAATCAATTCATGTCAAGTTTGATAAAAAAAAACTTGACCATAAAAATTCAAAGCTAGATGTAGACTTTGCAGATCTACAGATATCAGAGGAACCAAATATACTAGAGGAACAAACTAAACCATCCGCCAATGAATAAGAAGATATGCCAGATAACTCAAGAAAAATAAGTAATGAATCTCCCACAAATCAAGATTATCAAGAATCCAAACCTAGATGATAATAAAAATTTTCTCATCCAGACTCTCTAATCATAGGAAGTGTGAATGATCTTTTAAGAACCAGATCCATTTTTAAAAAACATTCATGTTTGGACTACTATATGAAATTGAACCTACAACTATAGATGAAGGTCTATCAGATAATGAAAGAATAATGGTTATGCAAGAAGAGTTGAATAAATTCAAAATAAATTACGTATTTGATCTTGTCCCCAAGCCTAACGAAAAGGAGTCAATTGGAACCAAAGGGTTTTCAGAAATTAACTGATTGAGAATAGTGAAGTGATTAGAAACAAATTTAGACTTGTAGTTCAAGGATACAGTTAGCATGAAGGAATTGATTACACTAAATTTTTTCCTTTGTGGGAAAGTTAGAGACAATCAGATTTTTCCTTTCATTTGCAATTTTTAACAAAATCATTTTATATCGAATGAATGTGAAAAATTCTTTCTTAAATGGTTACATAAATAAAGAAGTTTATGTCATACAACCTTTTGGTTTTAAAGATAATGAGTTTCCAAACTATTTTTTAAATTAAAGAAATCTTTGTATGGTATGAAACAAGCTCCAAGAGCTTGGTATGATAGACAAAGTAATTTCTTATTAAATAATGATTTTCAAAGAGGCTATGTTGGTTCTAATTTATTTAGAAAATCATCTAAGAATTACCTTCTCATTGCTCAAATTTAGGTTTATGATATCATTTTTGGTTCTACTAACGACAAGTTCTACCAAGAGTTTTCTAAGTTAATGTAGAATGAATTTGAGATGAGCATGATAGGAGAATTGGAATTCTTTCTTGGAATCCAAATTCATCAAAAACCATATGGTGTACTCATTCATCAAACCAAACATACAAGAGATTTTCTAAAGAAATTCAAAATGGATGAATGTAAGCCTATGTCTACACCTATGCATCCTAGTCAGTCTTACCAAACATTCGACAACCCCATAACTTTGAGGAACTAACCACCTTGACTCTACAAACCAAGTCTTCTCAAACAACCTAACAACCCGAAACTTTTGAGGAACACAAACACCTTGACTCTACGAATCAAGTCTTTTCCACACAACCTGACAACCCCAGATTGTTGAAGGCACACTCACACCATTATCGAGTTCGAATAAAATGCTTGGAACTTGAGCAGTTGTTTCTAACAAGTTAATTGTAACAGTGACTATCACACTCTAAGAAAAACATTTGGAAAATATTTATCATTCAAACAAGTGTTTCTCTCTTTGAATTCTAATGTAAATTTAAACTTTTGAGTTTGAGTTCTTCTACTCTTTTTTTGATTTTTCGATGATCTTCTTCTTCAGCCTTGAGTATCTTCTTATAGATAAAATTAGAGCTTTAATTTATTCTTTATTTAATTATGACTTGTATTTTTATCCCTAGCATCATCAACAATGATCTTATTCAAAAATAATTATAAATAAGATGCTTTTTGATAATATGTTCTTTAGCCAATTCTTTATTTATGGATCTAATATGAGCAGTTCTTCTAGATTGATTCTATTCATATTTTGTTTAGATTGAATTTGTAAATTATTCATATTGATTTGTGAGTATTTTGATCAGATTGAGTTTGTAAGTTCTTCAGATTGATTATGTTCGTATTTTATTTAGATTGAGTTTGTAAATTCTTTAGATTGACGTTGTTCATATTTTATTGTAGATAAATCTTGATCAAATCTTCTTCTAATCATGACCATATCTTCTTTTCAACTTGGTCAAAGATTTTCTTCAATTATAAATCTTAATCAAAACTTTATTTAGTTTTTCTTCAATTATAAATCTGAATCAAATCATATTTTATATTTTCTTCGATTAAAAATTTGACTCAAATCTTGTTTTAGATTTTCTTCAATTATAAATTTGAATCAAATGTTATTTTAGATTTTCTTCAATTATAAATCTGAGTCAATTTTTATTTTAGATTTTCTTCAAAAACACGAATATTCTTTCATACAACATGAAGTCAAATATATTCTTCTCACAAAATACTTTTGTTATTACAAAACTCTAAGTATAAAACCAACTTAGATCCAACAATCTCTTCGTTTTAGATGATGATAAACTTGTAGTTTTTGTAACAATTTTTCTTTAAATTTCTTTGTGTCCCCCTAACTTAGGGCTCCCCCTAAGTCTAAGAATCATTTTCTCTTTTCTCCCCACTTCATCAAATATATTTCTCCCCCTTATGCCATCAGAAAAAAGATTTGAAAGTGAAACTTGCTTTTATTTTTTAATTTTTTTAATAACATGAATATAACATATTACAAGAAAATATAAAACATAATTAAAGCTAATGTAAATCTAGACTACATTGAAGTTATCACAAAATCAATTAGGTATGATGGTAAGGTTTAGGTTTTTCTTGATGAAGTTAAACCTATCTTGAGCTAATGGTTTGATGAATATGTCAGCCCATTGGTATTGAATGTCTTAAAACTAAATGTTTAGTATCCCTTTTTGAACAAAGTCCCTGATGAAGTGGTGTTTGATCTCGATGTGTTTAGCTCTAGAATGTTGGAAAGGGTTTTTGGTTAAGAATATTGCTGAAGTGTTATCACAATAGATGGGAATGTTGGATTCAAATTGCTGAAGTGTTATCATGTCCAGTCCTCACACTTTGAGATTTTCCACTAAGTGTTTAAAAGCAAGGAACCTTCTTGATCTTACAACACCTATTCTAGATCAACCTTGATCTAATTTAATCTCTATTACTTTTCACTGAGAAAGCAATAACAACACCTATCTAACCTTGATAGGAAGCAATCTTAAACAAACTATAAAGAAACTCTTACAGTTTGAGTTTTTACAAATGGATTGATTTTGACAGAATCTGATCTTGCTCAACTCTTGTTTGAGAATAGATTCTTTATAAAGGATCTAATGATAATTTCGCAAACTGATATATGAGTATGCAGCAGCAACAGTTTCACGAATTGCAGAAAATGATGTTGCCTCTGTTTTGCAGAATTTCAAGCTTAAGTGTGATTGTATTATGGATTTCTCTACACTTGAATTTCTTGCCTTCATACTGGATAATAGCCTTCTATTTATAGGCTGAAGATGTACTGGATAAGTACGAAAAAGCTGTTGGAGAGGCCATGCTTTTCTGGTTTAAGGCAGTACTTTTGAATAAACTAATCATGCTATGACATAGCCTTTTTTAACTTTTGGATTTAGCATTTAAAGCAGTCCTGTACTTTTCTGACAACGTCCTTGATGTTTGTTCATTGATTGAGGATGATACATTCTCCATCTTGAGTCTTGAGTGCAGCTAGACAAGATTGGAGAACAATTGCAAGCTGAAACAGAGCTGATGCAGGGCTGCTGTTTTTTGTGCGAAGAATGATAAACGTTCTTGGTTTTTTGAATGAACGTTCTTGAGCTTAAATAATCATTCTGGAGTTCCGATTTTGATCATCCTGGTTTTCCTTTGTAATTTTCTTGTCATATGTCAAGATTGATTGAGCTTTCTTGACATTTGAATTTTTGGAGTTCTTCAAGCTATCATGACTTTTGTCCAACTTTGAGTCCTTTTAACTTTGAGATCAAATAGCCTTTTTTAGCTTTGATGAAACCTACTTGTTCCTTGCCATGTACTGATTAGATATGAACAAATTTCCAGGGCAAACTCTTTTTGATAAAGATGTAGAAAATGTTTGAGCAACATGCTGTGATGAACTTTTTTTGAGGCTGGAGCTTTTTCTCTGTTTTAGTGTTCGTGTTGCTGTTTTCTTTGCTTTGCTTGATTAAATTCACTCAAAAGCACAAGTTAAATTAACATAATATTTAGAATCATAATTAACATTCTTAATTAACTTTTTGTTTGCTTTCATCAAAACATTAAATTGAGATTTTGTCTCAACAAAAGAAGTTCTTTGTTTGTTTTCCCTTTTGACAAGCTTCATGCATAATTTCCATTTTGTAATTAAGCTTAGGTAGATCTCTGACTAGTTGAAGTTTATTCGGTTTTGAAATTAATTTAAGGTTTGCATGACCTAAACTTTTATGCCAAACTAGTATCTCTTCATTTACTGACATAAAACACTTAATCTCTTGTTTCTCTTGACTACACATATTTATATTATAAATGTTGTTTTGTGTTTGACCTTTTAGAGAGTACGGATCCATCCTTCTAACTAACTGCCTTGCATGTTTTTTAATTAAATAAAATATCATAATTATTATCACTTAACTGATTAATACTTAATAAATTTTGCTTAAGACCTTTAACAAATAAGATATATTTAATAGAAGGGGAAATGCCATTACCAACTGTTAGTTCTTGGAATATAGACTTTTCTTCAATCACGTGTCGTGAGCATCCATTGTCCAAGTACCATGATTAGTGTTTTAACTTGATTGCTGAGGACAACTGCAATATAGAAAAGTTTGTTCTTAGGTACCCAAATTTAGTTGGGTCATTGTTTGTTAGTCTTGAAAGATTTCTTATCTTTCCTTGTATTTAATATGAGACAAGATATTTTGGAGTGACCTTTTTTAGAGAAAACCATATACAACATATCCAAGGGAATATATTTAGTTTTAGTTAAAGTTTCTTCAAACTGTAGACCTTGTTTTACCATTTCTCCTAACTCCATAAATCATAGAATCGTACTTGCTTCTTTCCATACCATTAGCAATAAAATCTATAAATACTTTTTCATGCTTATTAAAGTTACATGTGGTATTTTCAATTCATGTTGAACTATGATTACTTTTAAGAGTTACATTTTTCAACCTTAAGTTCAATTATATCAGTTTTTAGAGTTTTGTATTTTTTATTTAAACTTCTGCACTTTAATTCTTTAAAAAATTAATTTCTTAAGTGAGGTTCGCATTTTCTTTCCTAAGGGTTTTCAGTATTAAGTACAACTTGTAATTCTTGTTTATGAAGTCGTTAATAATAGTAATTAAACTAGATCGAGTTAAGTCGGAAAATACTTCAATTTCTTTATCTAGTGATTCACTTGCAGAGTAAAAAACTGTGTTGGATCCAAAGGAAGAGTTGTTATGAGCCATAAGAGCTAACTTTTCATCTAATGTTTCCTTTTCTCTTGATTTGGATATTCTGACTTGATATGTCTAGGTTCATTGCATCCATAGCAAATGATATTTTTCTTGTCACATTTATCATCTTTTCCTCCGTTGGATTGCCTCAAATATCTTTGGGGAAATTTCTTCTTTTTGTTGTGCCACATCTTCTGATTTTTTTTGGGTAATAAAGCCAATTCCTCTACATCTAAGTCTTCATTACGATCTTATGAATCATCATCCTCTGATTCTACTATTGCCTTCATAACGTTCTTCTATTTGGATTTCTAAGCCAAGGTTGGTTCTCTTCTTGGGATCATCTTTCGCAAGTTATATGTCATGTGATCTTAAAAAGCTGATTAAGTCTTCTTGCTTAGGAATATTCAGATTTTGTGTTTCCTTGAATGACAATTATCTTAGGTTTACACTTGCTTGACAGACTTCTTAGTATCTTCTTCACATTATCAACAATAGTATAACTCTTCTCAAGTATCTTTAATCTAGATACCAGAGTCTGGAATTTGGAAAAAATTATTCCAATGTTTTCATCTTCTTCCATCTTAAGCAACTCATACTTTTTAACTAAGAGGTTGGCCTTTTCTTCTTGAACTTGCTTGCTTTTTTCATATGTTAGAATTAAACTATCATAAATACTCTTTGATGTATCCTTGTTGGTGCACTTATCAAACTCCTTGAAAGTGATTGTATTTATCATAAATATTTCACACTTATAATGCATCTTGTACACATCTTCTTATAATTTGTATCCATATTTTTCCTTGGTATCTCAATACCATCAATATTCTTTGGAGCATTAAAACCATATTCCACTAAGTCTAAAAGTTAAGGATCTTGTGAAATAAAGAAACTTATCAGCTTGTCCTTCCAATACTAAAAGCGTTCTCCATCAAACAGAGGTGGTCTATTGATGTTTCCTCCAATAGTTTCTTCACTGAATCCATTAATGTTTTGGATTTTTCCTCAAACAATATAAAGTGCTCAGCCTTGAGACCAAGCTCTGTTGCCAATTGAAAGTGAAAACACGATAAAAAAGGGTTTAATTGTGTTTGACTAGGTTGATAACTTTTCCATTATTTGATTAAATTGGTTTAGACTTGATGAAAATAATTCTAAACAAGATTCTTTTTCATTATTTAATCAAAAATAAAACAAGATGTTTTTTGATAATATGTTCTTTAGCCAATTCTTTATTACTGAATCTAATTTGAGCATTTCCTCTAGATTGATTATGTTCGTATTTGGTTCAGATTGAGTTTATAAATTGTTCAGATTTGATTCTGATTGTATTTTGTTCCTATTGACTTTTGTAAATTCTTCAAATTGATATTGTTTATATTTTGTTGTAGATAAATCTTGATCAAATCTTCTTGTAAATAAAACATATCTTCTTGTGATAAATCTTGATAAAATCTTCTTATAAATAATTCATATCTTCTTATGATAAATCTTGATAAAAAATCCTTGTAAATACTTGATATCTTCTTGTGATAAATATTGATCAAATCTTGAAAATAATTCATATCTTCTTGTGATAAATCTTGATAAAATATTCTGCAAATCTTGACTATATTTTATTTTGAACTTGGTCAAAGATTTTCTTTAATTATAAATATGAATCAAATCTTATTCTAGATTGTCTAGAAAGACATGAATCTTCTTTCATACTCTGTGAAGTCAAATATATTATTCTCATAAAATACTTTTGTTAACATCAAAACTCTAAGTACAAAACCAAGTTTGTTCCAACATGAGTCATCTATCTCTATTGGTCTTCATTCGGAACTCCCAGTGGTTGCTCCTTTAGCCCCATTACAGCTTCATGTGTTCATTAAACAAATTACAATACACTCTTTGGATACTCCTATTGTTGTTGCTTCAGGACCTGCACAATCTACATCTAGAAATCACTTTACCACCCATTTTGGTCTCGTGTTTGATCCTTCCTAGTTTATCAAGATGGAGGACTTTGATTGACTGAAAGCTAGGACTGAGGCGTTATTTTGCCTTTGAAAATCATGTCAAGCATCTGGTCATCTAAATTTGATTAAAAGTCAACGTGCTAATGTAAAGTCAAAGTTCTGATGGAGGTCAACACTATGAAAAGTCAATGTTATGAAAAATCAACGCTTTGAAGAAGACAAATTTGTGCATCCTCTACTTAACTCTATGAATTTGTTTTTTGTCTAAAGATCTGTGTGACATACTATTTTCATAACATCCTCTGCTCTCTATGTCTCCATATTAAGATACAAAAAATCAATTACAAGGACTATTTCTGGACAAGATTTAATGGCGAATTAATCTTTGAAGTTTTGATACGAAACTTCATGATACATGTTGATTTCTTTCAATTAGGACAACAGATAGAAACTCCAAAGTTTCTCTATAAAAGGATGAGCAATCCTATTTGATAACAACAAGAACTTACTACAATAAGCACAATACATTCGTCTCTACACTTTTTCTCTTATCCTTTATTTTGTCTAAGTGCTGAGAAATAGTTTATGAGAATAAAACAAAGTAAACACATTCTTGTAAGAGTATTCATAAAACCCTTAAACTTATTCTTTTTTTAACCTAGTCCAGTAGTTGTTGCATTCATCAACAACTTCTCTGTACTAAGTTAGAAGGTTGGTAAGACTTGAACACAATTAGTTTTACTAGAAAATGTTCAATGGAAATGTGATTATGTTGGTGAATTAGTGGATTAAATTCTCTAGATTGAATGAACTGGATGTAACTACTGTGTTGGTGTGAACCAGGATAATTGATTTTTTTTTTTTTTTTGTGTGTTTTTGCTTTATCTGCTCTTTATTATCAATTTGTTTTAAATGTTCTTAAAATAAAACACAATTCAAACCCGCCTTTCTTGTGTTTCTCGTTCTACAAAATTATTTATAAATATAGTCGAATGAGCTAGGATCATAGTGAATTTTGTAGGCCACTATGCATTGACCATTAGGGTAAAGTTTGTCTACAAATATCTCATGTACTCTTCCTTTTTGCACATACAATTGTTCAAACAAGTTTACTTTAACCTTTGTGCTTATTTTACTTTTGCATTCTTACCTTAGATAACTTACAAAAATACAACGCCATACTTAACACTTTTATGAGGAGTTAAGGAACCAACAACTAGGGGACAAAGTTCATTTCTTAGCACAATTTTTTGAAACAAAAGAGAATCAAAATCTAAGAGTTAATAGCCAATTGTTCGGCTAACTTTTTATTTGGACAAAAAATTTGGCACGCCGTGTCACAATCATAATTGGCGTATGAACTTATGTTATGGTAAAAGTCTCAACTACATGGATTAACCCTTAACATCAACATCAAAAGATTAGATCAATAATGACCTAATGATCCACCACAAACCTTAGGAATACCAACTTATGTGGCTGCTCCTAATAAACCTAGTAATGCTAATGCTTAAGTGGAAACACATGAACAACCAGCTATAATGATTGGGTCCTTCATCATACAACAGACTGACATGGGATACATGATATCATGCATCAAGTCTCTCAATAGTTAGCTGGCATTGTTAAACCTATGGTTCATAATGAGGTTCAACAAGCTAGAGAGTTGAAGAGAAAGAGAGCCTATCTAGATGATTAAACTATTGATAATTCTTCATCACACTTGCATGTTTTACATTATTTTTAGTCTTATTTATCTTTAATCATTAGTTAATTTAAGAATTTATTTCATATATTTTATCAATTTAGTTCTTGAATTTAATGACATGTTTATGTTTCTATTTCCTTGATTAAGTAGGGACTTTTCATAGTTTTTAGTTATTTTAGTGCAAAGTTGAGTTTTGGTGAGGAAATATGACATATGTGAAGTATTTCAACCATATCTGGAGTTCTAGTTGTCCAAATGTAGTCAAATCAAGTGAAAATAAAAGCTACAATTTCCTTGATTAAGATTGATTGCTACAATTTTCATAAAAACACCTAAATCAAGTTTGGACTCAAAAGAGGTGAAAATGTAGTATAAATTAGACAACAAATGATATGCATTGGAGCATAAGTTCATTGCCTGAGGCTCATATATGCAGTTTTTGACAATTTGTTTATGTCCAAGGGCACTGGAGCGCCCTTGGCTTGTGCTGGAGCGTACGACGCACTGCAAAATGCATAAAAGTGTGTTTTTTTTATCACTTTTTAGAGATCTTTTTGGCCATTTTGAAGTATAGAAACTTGTGCTCTAGTAGTGAAACTTAGAGGAGACTAATTTTAACACCATTGAAGGAGTTTTATCAAGGAACATTCATGTATAATTCTTGTAATTCGTCTTTAATCTCTATCTTGTGTTTTTTTGTTATGAGTAACTAAACCTTCTTTGTTAGGGATGAGTAGAACTTAATGAAACTCTTGAATATGTGATTTGAATTCTAATTATTTGAATGAGTTTATTGATTTTTTTTTCTCATCTTTGTTCTTAATATTTTTTATGGTTTGATCACCTTTAAATTATTTTACGATTCGTATTTTGAAATCCAAATAAACTTTACGAATATTTTGAATGAGAAATGCACGACTTTATAATCTAGAAATCTATAACCTCAAGGATACTAAGGTCAAGCAGACATTGCATGAAAATTTAGCCAGTTATGGCAACGGTAGGACCATCAGTGATGCAGCCAGGCCATGTACAACATGTAGCTTTCGTCCATGTAATCTTCAAATTGAACACGTACAAAATTAGGCTAATCTCCAAATTAGGTTAATGATATGATAACTATTAATTAGGCTAATCTTCAAATTGAACACGTACATATGATTAGACGACAACCTGAAATAGTAGGAAAAATTGATTTACCGTAGGCTTTGGTTTTTTATGCATATAATGTATCTTTTTTTATTTTGTACATTTTTTGCAAAAAAAAAAAAAATCTTTTTTAATGCAAGTTACAAATTTGTATCATTAATCATTTTGAATATTTCATTATATGTGTTTTACGCATATATCTCATTAACTATTCAAATATATGATATTAACAATTTAAGAGTATTTCTTTAACCATTAAATTGTAGTATTCTAAATAGATTAATGTATTGTATTTTTTTTTATTAATGATTTATATTTTAATGGTTAATAAAGTATTCAAATTAAGTAATGGTATAAACTTGTATAGGTGTCACAAAAGATGTCTCAATAATAATAATAAAATTGAAAAAAAAAATTATTTATTATATAAATACGGTGAACAGTACATATATATTAAATATTATATCTATATAATTTGTGTTTAAATAAGATTTTTCTAAGTTAATTTCGATTGAACTCTGCCACATCTTTTCTTTTTCTTACAAATATAAATGTTCACAAAACTGCTTTCCTTTCTTCTTCAAGAAAAAAAGTACTAAGTCAAACATTATTCAATTTCTTCCATATTTAATTTATATTTTATGTCGTACTCCATGTTTGTCCGACCTGTTAATTTTGAAAAAAATAAATCATACGTTTAATCTTAATATTTCTATATAATTACTATTTTTTGAAGAAAAAAAAAGGTTAAAAAAAATAAAAGAAAAGAATCATAGTGAAATTAATAAATCTGACACAATAGTTGGACTTATATTTACACATAGTGAATCACAATTGTGCTTATTAGTTACTGAAAGTCTAAATTGTGTATTATGCCAAAGTGATAGTTCTAGTTGCATCTAGACTTGGTTGTCTTTGGTTCTTGGTTACCTCTGGTTCTTAGTTGTCTCTAATTCTGATTGTCTCTGGTTATCAGTTTTGGTTGCATCTGGTTTCTGGTTGTCTCTGATCATATTTATCTCTGGTTTTGATTTGGGCTCAACTCAACAAGCTATAGCAGTATGGTCCCTTCCATCTTGTTTTACACCTTTCTTACAACTACAATTTTTTCATGTATACATGCTATTAAAAAGTATATCCTCTCTTCATCCTCTTTTACTTTTCTCTTTTTTCCTATACAACTTTTACCATATATATAAGCAATTAAAAAGTACATCATCTATTTTTTAGATTTATCTTAGCAAATTCAATTTTTATTCAAAAAATAAACAATAATTTAGAACTCAGTTTAATATGATGGATACAAAGATCCATTAGTTTAGTCTATAAATTAAGAGCAAAAAAATCAAATATGAGATTTTTTTTTTGAACTAGCAAGAGTTTTGTTATTAAGTAATCTGAAACACAAAATGTGTTATAGAATAATACACAAATTTAAAACAAGAGCAAATACCAATGAGAGCAAATCAAAGGAGTTTAAGGCTATGTGTCATTTAGCAAATTTATTTTATTTCCATTTTTTTTTGTTGCTCTATTATAAAAGACATGGATTGCTCTCATTCAACATTTGAGTTTTTGAATTAGTTTTGGTTTTAGTTTTTTTTTTTGAAGTATTATTCAATTTTTTTAGTTTTATTCATTTGTAATATAATAAATATTATTTTATTCTCTTATTAAGTCTTGAGCTAAATATAGTTTTTATTTTCATAATATTATCTTTAATAAAATAAAAATCTATGTTATTCAAAAGATTGGTTGAAATGTTATATTTGGCTAATCTTAGTTTTAAGATGTGTGATGTGACAATTTTATGATCTTAACCTCTAAATAATAATTATCTTTTAATAAATTAGTATCGATTGAGATGCAACATCTTATCAACGATAATTTAAGGTGCCTTAGTTGTAACAACTTGGTGATATTAAATTTTATCAATCAAATTCAAATTAATAATTCAATCACTCATCTAAACGTTTTGTACTCAATGTCTTTTTTCTTCCTGTATCAAACCAACATCTTTTTAAATCATTTTATCACAACAAATCTGATTTCTTAAAAAAAAAAAACAATCAATATGCACCCGGAGTTTCAACCTAAGAACTACATGATTTTGATTTCTCTATCGCACCGGGAGGTATGTAGGAGCAAGATCGCACTTTTGTGTAGCATAAAAACAAAAAGTTAATTTTTTTTCCTTTTTATTCTAGATACACCTTTATCTCTAGATTCTTTTTATGAAAAAATAATTATATTTGCATTTTAAAATGGAGAAATAAATTTATATAAGTTAACATTAATTTTGCGCAATTAATTATAAGTAACACGTATTTTAACGGATGTCGTAGGGTGTTAATATCTTCCTTGTCCTCGAACTCAAAATTTGATTTCAAACACTTTTTTTTAATTTTTTTAAGGGTTTTCCAATGTTTTCTCTATTTTAAAATAAATTTTGACAACAACTTTATTGAATTTGAGAAATACTCAAATTTTAGACCATGACACGTTCAATTTTTCCCATAATTTTTTTAACACTTCAATTTTTTCAAGTTTTATTTTTTAAAATAAATTATTAAAGAAGCAGTTGGAGCATATAATTCATACATAATACATATATTTTTTTTATTATTCAATTAGACAAAATTGACATTTTTTTTATATCTTCTAAATAAAAATAAAATAATTATAATACATTAATTATAAGAGATATGGTTGGAAAAATGATATTAATTATAATATACAAACTATAATTTATTATTAAAATCATATATGAGGTAAATATATTCATAAAAGAATTAGTTAAAATAGTGTTTTTAAATATCATTGACATAATAATAATAACATTTATAATACACTAATTATAACTTTTATCTACTATAGTTTATTCACAATACTTTTTAGAAATGAGTTTCTAAAGAATTTATTGGAATGTACAATTCATACACAAGACAAATATATAAAAAAAATTAGTTAAAATTAAAGTTTTTAAATTTTATCAACATAAAAATAAGAACAATTATAATTCATTAATTAAAAATTTTTGCACATTCATTTTTCATGTTAATTTGTTTTCTCGAATGTTTTTAGAAATGAGTCAATTCGGAAGTAGTTGTAGCATACAATTCTTAATATATATGGAATTTCGAGACAAAATTCCTAGAGCGTTCACTAATGGGATACATGTGCATGGTCATATATGCACGGGCTTTTGAGAATACACCCAAATGAAAAAGTTGTGTGTGGGTTTGATCTTAGAGATAAAGTTCAAGACTACGAGTCACTCTTGTTGAATCTAAATCTTACCTGCTATGCAAAGGTTCAAGTCAAGAGACGTTTTTGTTTATGCACAACCTTATAGAAGCGTTTGACGATATTTCAAAAAATCTTCTTTTTTAAATTCAAGTGGGGGATTGTTGGAAATGATGATAGTTTTAATGGAAGTTTGTTGAAAATAATGATGACATTTATGAGAGCTAGTGTTATTGTGAGTTGAAAAAATGAAGAAGTCTCACATATGAGAAATATCACACACTTGTAGGGTATATAAGGTGGAGGTATGATACTTGAGGTGTGCCTCAAGTGGTACCCCAATTTTGTGAAGGAGGGAGAACGCAAGCAAAATTGACAATCACACACGCGTTTGTTTGTCCAGTTGGCTTGGCTCGGCTCGACCCGACCTTGGCCTTGGCTACGTGGTGTATTATTTTCTTTAGAATATGAAAATTAATTATTTATTTAATTAAATGAGTGCTTGTGTTTTTGTCTCTAATTGATACGTTAATTACGTAATTTCCCTCTACCGAGTCAGCATTCAACATCTCATCTAATCAGCTCCTTGCCTCTCGATTACACGCTTCAGTTTTATTGGTCAATACCCTAATCACTGATCTCGTGTATCTGTTATTGCCTAGTCAAAAACCTAAGTCAAGTTTGAGGGCACGTATTGTGGTCAAACAAAATGTGGCACGCGTTTTGGTGGTCAAACAAATCGAGACACACGTTTCTGTGGTCAAATCCTGAATATCAGAACACACCTTTAGTGAATCAGACCTTATGAATTGCATTTTTTTCTCTGATCTAGTTACAAATTTTCTCTATAAATAAAGTGTTATCCTCAGTTGAAAAGGTACACCAAAAGTTCTCCATATCTGAGGCTTTTCTCACTTCTCACTTTCCTTACTCACTTCTTTTATTTCTGTTAAATGGTATCAGTGCCATATTACGACTGGTAGTCATCTGATTGTCATATTGTGGGTGTAATTCTAGAACGGTTTTCTACAATGCAATAGAATTCCGATATAGTGATCTGAATTTTTTTATCCTAGAGACTTGGTGGTTGATAGTCTATTTTGCATATTTTGGACAGTGCCTCAAAACACAATAAAGAGAACAATCTAATACGCGACTCAACTTAATAATATTGTCAGTGACATAAATTATTTTTTCAAAGTTTTCAAAATTCAAAAATAACATTATCTGATACATAAAATCATTTTTTAACCTAAGTGAGATATATACAACATCGCTACACAAATTTTCATTAAATGTTTAACTATCATTTTATGAATTTGACAATTTGAAAGATAAAATGTTTAACTATCATTTTATGAATTTGACAATTTTTTATCTTCCAAATTGAACTCACGTGAAAACACAAATCTCTTACTAGATATATAACTGATACATAAAACATACACGAGTCTCATTTAAAACAAGTCAAAATTAATTATAGTTGGAATGATTTTTGGACAATCAACTAATTTAGGCTAAAAGTTGTCATTAGATTTAAATTTTCTAGATTCTAATAATGTTGCTCATATTTTTCCACTCAAATGAGCAAATGTTTATTCTATTCCTATAATATCACACCTTTTATAAATTTCTTACTCCTGATATAAATATGACTAATTGCTCTTTGATCACATTAATATTATAAGAAATTTCCTCATACCGACACAGCACCTCAACTACTCTCAAATTGTTTAACTATTGACTTGGGAAATGCACGAATATCTTATTAATATATAATTATATAAATATGGAAGTCTGACCAATTGGCAAACATTCTAGAATGTGTAAAAAAAATGCAACTTTTTAAAATACTAGAGATGAGGACAGCACGTGCTTCGTTTGTTTCTAGCCAGTGGCCACAGAAAGCAACACAGTTCTGTCAATCACAATTCACATGCAAGGAACAAGTAATTTAGGACAAAATAATTAAGTTATTTAAAATATATAAATAAAAAATATTATTTTTATTATAAAATATATTTCATTAAAAATAACGTAAATATTATTAATTGAAAGATATCAAGTGCATTTTTAGTTAATTAATTTTAGATAATTAATTTTTATAAATAAATAAATAAATTATTTTAAAATGGAATAAGTAATATATATTATAACTATCTCATAATTTTGATAAAATAAAATCTAATAATTAACTCATGTGAAAACTAAAACTTTGCCGTATGTTTTGTAGCATATTATTTGTCTTTTATTTATCGTACAAATTAAAGAAAAAGTGTGTAAATGAAAACTTAAAGAAAGAAAAATACTTTTATTAAATTATAGATATTAATTTTTTTTCCAAATACATATGTCAAATATTAATGCATTTTTCAACTAAAAACAAAAGTTTTGATGTATTTATTATTATTATTATAAATTTAAATTATGATATTAAATTAAAAGTGATACATATAATATTAATTAATATTATATTAATTATAGAATAAAAAGTAAAAAATAAAATTAATATCACTTTTAAAAATTAAAAGTGTCAATTATTTTGAGACAACTTTTATTTTGAAAATATTATTAATTATTTTGAAATAGAGGGATTGTAAAAAATAAATAAATAAATACAAACAAATTGTACAT
>JBBPBS010000738.1:3964511-4031170 GCA_037974835.1 Cicer judaicum | reverse complement strand
GATTTTTATTTAAATATAATTAAATAAAAAAAGTTGAACAATAAATTTTAATATAAAAATTATTTTCAAACTCAATTAAAAATTCTATATTCAACATAGAATCAATTCTACTCCAAAGAATTGAAAGATATTAAAATCAATTTTATAACTTCATAATTAATTTTAGCTTCTCTAAATTTGAAACCAAGCATCATTAAATATCACTGAAAGAAAAGTAGCTTTGAGTTGAATTGGAATCTATATAGATTCGTTTGTTTTAGATTTTTATAAAAGAAATTTTGACTGTATATTTAAAAAAATACTTTAATGAAAAACTACTTAAAAATAATAGAAATTATTTCTAACTCATTTTTATCTATTTAAAAAGTAATTTTAATAATATTCAATAACTAATCATATATTCATTATTAAAGAGTCTTACATGATAAATATCACATTTATTTTTTTAACAAAATGCATTTTTCAAAAATTATTTTTATGAAGAATTTTTTAAAATAATTCTTTATTTTAATTATTTTTTGAAATTTTATCATCCAAAAAATGTATCAAATAAGTAAAATACTTACAATAATATTTTAAGATAAATAATTTGATAGAAAAAAAGAAAAAAAAAGAAATCTACTATATTTCATAATGACATCATGAAGAAAGTAGTCTTGTGGAACGTGGCAGAGCTGGCAGAGCATATTAATTGGAGCTGGGGTGGAATTGTTTCGCTGTCAACATGTTTTGTGTTGGGATTGCAATTTTGATTAAGACGATTTTAAATATGAAGTATTTTGTTAAACATAAATAAATAAAGTTTTTTAAAGTTTTTAAAAGTTTTTAATAATATATTAATAAAATTATTGAATTTAAATTTGTATGAATTTTTTTTAGATGCATTAAAATAAAATTTTATTTATTAAATTAATATAATTAATTTTATATTATACTAATTTTTTAATTGATAGTTAAGTCAACTAATTGAAATTAATTTGTTAAAATAATTTGAAGTTTAATTAAGATTTTATTATTTTTAAATTTTATAAAATTAAAATTTTGAAGTTTTTTTTATTTTTGTCTATAAATATGAAGTCTTTTTTTATTAAGTCTACAAGTTTTTGAGAGACTTAATTATTTAAATAAATATTTATTTTTGAAATTTAGAAAAAGTTGTTTTGGTGAACTTATTATTATACTTATGTACATGATTTTTCTTGTTTTTTTCTCTTAGATTTGTTTTGTTACTAGTGTTACGTATTGGTTTAAGATATGGTCTAATTAATTGATAATTAAGAAAAAGGACAAGGTGTAATTGTCCAAATACCTTACTTTATGGTGTGCCTATCTAATGGTGTGTATAAAAAATGTATAAATTTTTGTCCAGTTTTTATAGTGCATAGATGTTGTGGTCCTTTGCAAATTGCAATCCGTCATAAAAATAATTGGGTAGAGTCTAGTACTCTAATTTACTATAGGATAGATAGACTATATAATTTTTGGATAAATTAATTTTATATTGAAGATTAATTGGAGCAATTGATTTTGATATTTCAATCTATTTTAACTATTTGAGACAATAATTATATTATAAATAGTTATAATTTAATTGTCTGCATAAAATAGTTTTACATTAATAATATATATTAATTAATCTTTTACTATAATGTTGAGGTACAATGTTATTCATAAAATTTTATTTAAAACAAAATTATAATTTATAAAACTAAAATAAAAAATAATATCATCAAGGTTTTACATGAAATTGAAAAAATATCATCACAAAATTGAATTAATCACATTGCACAAACTATAATCATAGTGGATGTTGTAAATCATTATAAAAGGCAATCCGTTCATATTAGGCAAGGAAAAATCACAAAATTACGAACTGTAATTGTTTTTTTTTTTTTTTTTATAGAAAAATATAAATTGTTCAACTTACTCTAAACATAGATTTTTTATATTTAAATTATTTTTATAGCAAATTATTACATTCAAAATAAATTTTAATACCACGTTTAACATAAGAAGAATTTGGAGATAATTCCAAGAATCATAGTTCTTCTAGAATTTTCAAATATTTTCAAATCAAGAAGAGAAGAGAAGATCTACTTACTCTCTTTCCCTCTGTTTGATTCTATTAGGTCCATAATTTGCTCCCCCAAATTGGTCCCACTTACCAATTCATTTTCTGACTCGTTCCATTTCAACTAATTTTTCATTCTTGTTTCAAAATTAGGCTAGCTTTCAATCAAAGTCAATTATGCATAAATCAAAAAATAATAATAAAAATTAAAAAAAATATATATTTATGAGGATTAAAATTAAAAAAGTTTTTGAGAGGAATTAAAGGAATTTTTTTTCTTCATAATTATAAGGATCAATCATATATTTATATTTAGGCCTGTGTATTATAACTCTAACTAATCATTTTGTGAAAAAAACTAATTATTAACTCATGTGAAATCTAAAACATTACGTATATCTTGGAGAATATTATTTATCTCTTACTTCTCACAAATTAAGAAAAATATATAATGAAATAGAGAAAATAGATACTTTTACTAAATTACATGTATTAATTATTTTTTTTGCCAAAAAATAATATTGATGTATTTATTATTTTCTTTTGTTGAATTGTTATATGATATTAATTTGTATACACTAACATTATAAAATATCTTTTACTATTAACATATTACAACTATTTAGATATTCATTATTTTAAAAAGTGATTATCATATAATTCAAATACTTTTTCATATTGGGTAGTTGTAATCAGTGGCGGATCTTACAAAAAAATATTTGGAGGAGTCGGGTTTATTTCGGAGAGCCGGGTTTTTAAAAGTCATATGGTTTTTTTTAGAGTATCACAAATTCATACATAGTAGACAAGTTGAAAAAAATTAGAATTTCAATTTTCACAAGTCACACAATTTTCACAATTCAATCCGATAAAATATATCCATTTTATAATTTTCATCTTTGTCAAAAGAATTCTTGAAAAAATTTATTGAAAAAATCTTTGTTGGTTCGAGATGAGTTAGTTTATCGTTATCTATCACATATTTACGTATATACAAATGTTGTTGTATTAATTTTATTATATTTTAGTAATATAAATTTTAAGAGAGAGTATAAAGCAAATATAAAAGAGGATTATAGGTGGAAAAGAGGAGGCGAAAATTACTCAAAAACTAACTATAGAGTTTAAAGATATTTTAATAATTTATCATTATTATTTTGATAATATATCGTTAGTTATTATATATATATATATATATATATATATATATATATATAAAAGAAATTTAAAAATGTAAGGGGTGCCGTGGCACCTGTCCACTCCTAAGAAGATCCGCAGCCGGTTGTAATTTAGTGTTGGTGTAAAAACTCTTTATATTGATACTATATAAAAAATAATTCTTGATAAATTTACTAGAATCATAAATCTAAAATAAGATATTGAATTGGATTGTTTTTTACAAGCATATTGAATTGGGTGTCATATATATGTATTATTAATTACAAAGTAAAATGACAAAAATATAATTAATATCACTTTAAAAAATTAAAGTATCAATTATTTTAAGACAATTTCTTTTATAAAAATATATTAATTATATTAAAAGAAAATAATTAAACTGAGATGGAAAATTCCATCACACGTTAGTCTAAATTTCCGTTTTAAAATGAATTTGCGACGTCGGTACATGCGACAGTATATGCGACAAACCAATTTTGTTGCATATTCATCGCAATAATATTCGAGACATAATATATGCTTTCGTTCTCAAATGTGGGATGAAATTTGGGATGTACATTATATTCAATTTGTGACAAAATATAAAATGTTAATATGTCTCAATTTTGCGACTTATTTCATTCTTTCCGTCTCAAATTTGCAATGAAAATTATGAAAGTTACTATTTATTTTATATTTATTTTTTAATAAATCCATTGAAACGAAAAAAAATTAAAAATTTTGTTGCAAATATATTACAATTGAGACATATTATCATTTTATATTTTGTCACAAATTAAATATCTTAATATCATCATGTACATTAAATTATTTTGTTTTTATCTATATTTCAATAAATTTTACCCAACTATAAATTTATTTTCCAATAGCAAACATCAATGGTTCCATGGTCATACACATAACTTATATAAGAATATCTAAATAACAACAAAATACCATAGTTCTATTAATACATCCAAAAGAATATGATATTTCAAATGTGTCAACAAAACATCAAACTTTCATGTTATACATACTATAAATTGGATGAAAATCCATTGTATCAAAATCAATATTTGCATGTTTAACAAATAAGGGAAACATTTTATTTTGACAAGCAAATATCAAATTGATTATTTATTGTTGTTCTGCAATCTTAAAAACTAGTTGTACGTTAACTAAATGAAAGTACTTAATCACTTTTAGTGTTGTCAAAATAATAAAAAAATAAAAAAAACTGTATTTTTTAAACTACCTCTCAAGAAACTTGCTTTATAAAAATAAAAAGTATTGAAAAATAAAATTTAAATTTATTGAACAATAAGAAAATAAAAAAATAAAATATAGCTTTGTGTTGGAATCTACTATGTTTGATACAATGGATCTGCTTGCATGTCTTCTAGAATTTGGTGTTCTTTCCCATATTGATTGGATCAATGATTTACTGTAAACATGTGTGTGTGCCAGGATTGCATGTGTCTTCTTGTTTTCTATCTTAGATTTCCATTGGATTTAGGGTATTAACATAAATTACAAAACTATATATTTCTTTTAACATTCACATTATTTTTATAGCAAATTATTACATTCAAAATCAATATTATCAAAACTACATTTAACATAAGACACAATACAATTGTGATAAAAAAACCCACATCTAAATATCACAAACGTTTCTAAACTTAATCTAATAACTAATTTTAGTTTTTTCAAAAAAGAAAAGGGGAATTTGGAGATAAATTATTCCAAGAATCATGCTCCTTCCATGAATCTCCTAATTTTTTCAAATCAACAAGAGAAGATCCACCTCCTCCTCTGGCCTCTTTAGCACTTATTTTCATCTTCAAAATTCTTTCTCGAATCTCTTTTCCTTTATTTGATTCCATCAACTCAATAACTCGCTCTGCCAACTCGGTTCCACTTACAAATCTATTTTCTGACTCGTTTAATTTCAAAGCAATTTTCATTTCCTGCACCAAAATTAGCCTATTTAGCTTTTGCTCTGCGTAAAGTGGCCATGCAATCATTGGAACTCCTTCACAAATAGCCTCTAAAATTGAGTTCCAACCACAATGAGTAACAAACCCTCCAACAGAATCATGATTCAATATCGCTCTCTGTGGGGCCCAGTTCCTCACCACCATTCCCTTCTCCTTTGTCCTCTCCAAAAATCCTTCCGGCAACAACTCGTCCAAACTCAACTCATCTAAATCCAACTCGCTCCTAACAATCCACAAGAATCTTTGCTTACTTTTCTCCAATCCAAATGCTATCTCATTCAACTGAGCCTTAGAAAATCTCCCCATGCTTCCAAAGCTCAACAACACAACGCTTTGACTCGGCTGCGAGTTGAGCCAACTCATACAAATATTTTCATCTTCATTCAAAGACAAAAGCACAGGTCCGATGCAAAAAATCTTTGGAGTGGTTCCTTTAGGAACACACAACCCATCTCTCAATGCTTTAATAGTTTTTCTTTCAAGTTCATCAAAAGTATTAACAATGATTCCATCACTTTCCCTCAACGATTTAGCAGATTCAAGCAAAATATGATAACTTTGACTTGACGGATCCTTCGCTTCATTTGGGTAGTCATCAACGGATAACCTCGGTAACCCGGGGAGATCAATAGGTGTGTGAATGTCAAAATCCTTAATTGGTTTAGTGGATTGTTCATGAAAAGTTGGAAAGTGGAGAAAAAGTGATAGAAGACAAGCTCCTGAGGTGTAGTAAAAGTAAGTGGGAATTTCAAGTGTGTTTGTAACTTGTGAAGCACTAAAATTGAGAAAATCCAAAATAACTGCTTTGAGGTTTGTGGTTTTGGAGATTGATTGAAGAATATGATGAACATAGTGGTTGCTACGAGGGGAGAGTTCAAGGGTTTGTAAGTGAGGTGGAAGTGTTAAAGTGATTGAAATGGAAGGAATAAAGTGAAAGTTTATGGAAGGAAATTTTTTAGAGGTTGAGGCTATGTATTGAGTGGTGGAATCATTATTATTTTTGTTGTTGGGTGGTGTTAGGATGAGAATTTTGATAGAAAATGAAGGGTGATGAGTTAGTATGAGTTTTCCTAATTCAACCATAGACATTAAATGTCCACTCCCGTAAGCAGGGTAAAGAACTATAGTGTCTTTCATGATTGTGAATATATGGAATAATGTTTTTCTTAATTTTGAAAGTAATCAAGTGAGTAAGTGTATTTATAGACAAATTGTGACCTATGGTGCTACCTTTTCACACAATATGTATGCTAACTTACTCTTTTATTTTTTGAATGGTACTTCTTAATCCTTCAAAAGTCAATTATTATAAATAAAATAATTAAATTTGAAATCGACAAAATAAATTCAATTTAATAATATTGATATTTGTGAGTTAAGTTAGTACTTAAAGATGTTATAGATGTATCTTTGATTATAATAGTTATTTACTCATAATATTAATAAATTAATTTAAATGTATTTTTAGAATAGTAATCTTAAATGTATGTAGAATACTTTTTTAAAATGATTAATTTAAATGTATTTTTAAAATAATAATTTTAAATATACATAGAATATTTTTTAAAATAATCAATTTAAATGTGTTTTAGAATAATAATCTTAATTAATATGCGGTTTCTATATAAATTTAATTTTTTTCTTTGTATTTTGTCTATGAATTTATTGTTTAGATACAACGTTGTTTTGTTCTACAGTTTTGTGTGACATTATTTAATTTTGTGTCTTGTTCGAGTGTTTATTTGATAAAGATTGACATATTTTATCATTTTTTAGACAATATGCATTTTATGCTATTAATTTAGAAATTATGAATTTGTTTTAATATTTATTTACTTTAATAATTTTAAATTTATATTATCCTCATTCAAATTATTCTACCAACTTAAATTAATAACTATCGTTTAAATTAATAAATATCATTTATATTATCCTCAATCAAATTATTCCACCAATTCAATTTTTTTTTTAAAGTTAAGTGCACCTAATAATTCTACTAAATATTTCAATTAAGAAGTGGACAAAAAAATATGAGACGGTTTATTGTAGTAGACTTGTAAAATTTCTTTTAATTTGGTCTTTATTATATTATAATTTTTTATTTTAATTCATTCCATCATAAATCATAATGATTGTGACATATCACTGAATTTGTCTTTTATGCTATTAATAACTATCAATTGGTGCTTAGTGGGCTAGTTTTCCGAGGAAAATTATTCTAAATTATGGCAACATGCCCAACATAAGAAATTCACATGATTAATAGTATCTAGCTGTTAAGGATAGGCTGCTTTTGGGATTAAAAGTTTTTTATTTTTTTATTTTTAGATAAGCGACCGAAAATTACAGAATTTTCTAGAATTTTGAGATAGCCTAATCCCCTTTCTTCAAAGAGTCCACAAAGGTCGCGAAGGTTCAATAAATTTCAATATTTAGTCATATTTTAGATACATCTAATTAATTCAATAAATTTTTTTATGATGTTTTATTTTTTATTAGTATATTTTACACCGTACTTAAAATTTATTAAATTAGTTTCAAATTGATCTCTAATGATATATATATTTAACAGTATTTAAAATTACATATGAACTCCCATTAATCCGATATACATAAACAATATTCAAATTCTCATTAAGAGTCAATTAGTCTAATGATTCAATACTTAACCATGGAATACTAAATTTTAAGTGTAAAATAACAAGTGGCTATACAATTCAACTATATACAATTTGCACATAAAACAAGTTATAGTAGAAATATTAAGACAAATAGTTACATGATGATAATACGAAACTAAATAATTTATTAATGACAAACTTTTAGCATTTGAGTTATATAGTTAACCACCACATATTCTACATTAGAATTTAAGAGATTATAAGTTTTCATTTAATAATTCAGAATCATAATTTCCTATAACAAATAAAAATTCCCAAAAGAGATTTTTATAAACAAAACAACCTTACATAGAAGAGTATGATGATTAGACAAAAACATTTATCATTCATATGTGTGGAATTAAATACCTAATATTTAAAAGAATGTGAGATTGTATACAAGATTAATTAATAATCCACTCAATACTTAAGTGTTACAATTAAAGTCACATGCCCTTGAGAAATAATTAAGTTACACTACATAAATAAATATATATAATAAAAGTATGAGACTTTATTTTTACCATCATCGAGGATATAAGAAAAATAGTCGTAAACTTTCATAAATAAAATACGACAATATTATCCTCAATATAAATCTTCAAAACAAATAATTAATTTTAGTTAATTGACTTGTATTATTCTCTCATTTGATAAAAAGTGATAATTGAATTATTAATACAAGAGATTTTAATATTTTTCATTTATTAAAAAAATATTTAAATAAAACTATTTAACTATAATCTCTATCACACATTAATCATATCAAGTAACTTCACAGTACTGACAAGGTATGTCTAGTACTTGCATACTATATATGAATGATTACAATCCAAAAATAATAATTTAAAATAAATGTTAGATTGCATAAAATAGAGATAAATTACTGAATGTGATTAAAGATCATTTCTTACTTATTGTCATCCCAAATAAGAAATATAAGAACATTATGTTACAGAACATTCTAATACTTAGAAGGTAGTCGAACCATAATTGACATAATCATAAAATCACAAGTACAATGAACAATTATAAACAAATTTTATTAACAATAATAGAATAATAGGGTGTGATTATTATTAGTATAATATTAATTTATAATTACAATAAACTTCATCAATTAACTCGTACAAAATTTGCCAAAATTATACTCTCATCAAAATCGTACAAAGTTAATAATTATTATGCTTGATAGAATATGTTAAATTAATATTATGCATAAACTATATTTAACACCACAATCATATTTAAATAAGAGTAAGACATGCTTTAAATATTATATGTAATAAATATTAGAACAGAACTCTCAATATAATAAAACGTTAAATATTGGAAAGTTCAAAATTATAAAATATTCTAAAATGATTTCACTTTTATATACATAATTGTATATTTATAATAAAAGGAGGAGTAAATATAATAAACAATTTTCTCCATATATGCAACTATATAATAAATGACAAGAGATTGAATAATTAAATTACCACTAACTTTAGAGAGTGCGACATTCATTTCTTTTATATAGAGTTATTAAACTTTGATGACTTTAGAATTTATGAAATATTTTAAAGTGTCATCTCAATCGGTTCATAAATAAATAGTATATTGTTACATCAAAAAATAAAATACTAATTATATAATTTGACACAAATCATACAATACAAACATGATACAATTTTAGGTTTCCTTAAGAATTGTTCAAAATAAATTATCTTTAGTTATATTTCAGTTAAATTACACGAAAATTCGTGGTCCCTTAACTTAATTTTAAGTAACGTTTTAGTCTTTTATCTTTTTTTTTTCTCGAGTTGATCCTTTATTTTAATTTTAAGTGACAATTTGATATTTTATGTTTTAAAATGTCAACAATGTTGTCCTTTTTTTTTACAAAAATTCAAAAAAATCATCAAATTTTTTAAACAAAACTCATAAAATTCATTATCATCTTCAATAAAATACAAATTTAATCAAATTCATAACTTAAATCTTAAAATAAACTCATATTTTCATTATTTATTTGATGTTGTTGGAGATGAAAATATGAGTATATTTGAATATTTGAGTTATGAATTTGATAAAATATGCATTAGATTGAAGATGATTATCAATTTTATGGGTTTTGGTTAAAAAATTTGATGATTTTTTTGAATTTTTGTATAAAAAAGGATAACATTGTTGAAATTCTAAAACATAAAATATCAAATTGTCACTTAAAACTAAAATAAAGGACCAATTCGGAAAATAAAAAGATAAATGACTAAAATGTTACCTGAAATTAAGTTAAGGGACAACTGATGTAATTTAACCTTATATTTCACAAGTAAGCGTAAAATAACTACAAACACTACAAAAAAAATTGACGTATCGTGACACACAAAATTTGTCACTAAAAGTTATAAACTGTAGGTAAAGATCAATAATATTTTGAGTGACACTCAAATTTAGTGTTAACTTTAAGGGGGCGCTACACTTTGAGGACTGTCACTATAAGCTCTGAGGATTGTCACAACATGTTCTTTATTTCTACCTACAATAATGACCGTCACTAAAACCTAAAAAAATATAAATAAACTAAAATCTATTATTATTTATTAAATTTATTTTATTTTATCTCCCTATTAATTGTAATTCTAAATTATTAATACCTGTAAATTAAATTTAAATTTCTAATTTATTTTTATTAACTAATGTCATTGAAACATACAATAAAATATAGTTTAATTTTTCTAATTCTATTAAAATATACAATAAATAGTTATTTTGCTTTAAATGATTCAATAAATTTTTAAAGGAAGCTAGAATGAATTTCTTAACATTTATTGTGATTAACTACAAACTAATTTCATAGAGAACAATAATCATCTTCCTAAACAAAATATTTTATAAATATTCCAAAACGTTTTGGCTATGAATATATTCCATATTTCATATCACTACAGAGTAAACAATGGTACAAAAATATATGAATTAAATTTCCATATCACTATTGCGCAATGGTGTAATAAGAAGCAAAACATCACACCATTCTCAAAAGCAGAATTATGCTTTGTTGTGGGAGTTTGATCTGATGATGGCATAGAATGAACACAGACGGTCCTCTACAAATCTGATCAGGCAAACTTTTCTTTTTCTATATCCTGGAAAAAACAAAGTGCTTGATTTAGGAATTTGAAAAACAATATTCCTCATGGTTCTAATAAGACATGACTTCATTCAAGAAATTGCACTCAACAACATTAATTCGAGACAAGGTTTGAGATAAGCTCTATTTCCTCGGCAGTGACATCTTTAGCCTCGACTTCTAGTAAAGTCCATTGAAAAAGATATAGAGACACAATAATATCCACTAGGAAAAAAATTTAAAATGAAAATAAAAAAGTATTCTAGAGACCTGAAGTTGAGAATTGAGAGATCTTTCAACTTCAGCTCTTCTGGCATTTGTTTCCTGTTATTAGATGAATTCTAGTCTAGAATAGATCCCAGGCAGGAGAACATAAAACAAAAGGAAAAGCAATTCTCGGGCACATGTTTATTACTTGCATGGCTTCAATTTTCCTTAAAAGAGGTCTTGTGGATTCTACAACTTGTGTAATCAGTTCTTCACACCATCTTTCACTTGCCTTAGGAGAAAATGTTTACCACAAACAATAACGATATTAACATGGGAAGAAACTATAAATTGTGACATGCTTCCTAGGTTTCTGCAATAAAACATCCCCGCGGGACAAGCTTTAGTTCCTTTACATTAATGATCAAAAAACAACCTCCTAACAAGTTATTATAAAAATCTACCTCATCATTGACACGAAGATGCATTTGCTGCCAATAGGAGAAAATTGGACACAAGTTAGAAGATCAAATCTTAGTAATTTGAAGTGCAAGAAATTGCATACATTCAAACTTAAGAAAAAAAATAAATTTGAGACAACTTTATTTGGTTTTGTAAATGTTAATGAACAGAATATGAACTCACCAATTGATTCATTTCTATGATAGTGAATTGGTAGTGATTCAATAACACCAAACATCAAATATTTGATAAATAATATTGACAGGTCCATGATTAAAAGTAAAAACACAATACAATATCCTTTGTTTTGTTTATAAACAATGAAATTTCATAAGAATACCTGATTTAGAGAAGTAGAATAGGGAGGTAAAGAATTAGGATCAAAATATAAGAATGTCATCATAACAAAAAATAGGTAAGCAACATTATTGAATTTAAAAATATAGGGAAGCAACATTGAATTTATTAATATTTGATGTCATCATAAAAAAAAAATAGAAAACGCCTTTAAGAAAACATAAAGTGTAACAAATATAAGAGGGTTTTTTTTACAAAGAATATTATATGCTCAAATTTTGAGAATATATTTTTCTTCAAATTCATTTGGCATGATTTCAAAAATTAAAATATCAAATTGATTGATTATGAAATAAAAGTAAGTTCCTCAATGATATATTAATTATGAGTGTGTACATCACTACATCAAAAATGACATTTTATAGCACGTCTTTTATAACGCTTATTAAGTAAAAGCGTTGTTGTAAATATATTTTAAAAATAACGGATGATACAACACAATGTTGTAGGGTCATATAGGGTCACATAGCTGTTGCACATAATGTTTACAAGGCTTTTACAAAAGCGTTGTAAAATGAAGCGCCCTCACATAATGTTTTACAACGCTTTTGTAGCGCTTTAAATACAAGCGCTGTAAAATATATCGCTCCCATCTTATGTTACATAACTTTTAAAACGTTTTTTTGACAAACGATGTAAAATACTTGCGTTTTCACGTAATTAAATGACCTATTAGAGCGTTTTTTATACAAACGTTGTAAAAGGCTTGCGCTTTCATATAATTAAAAGACCTATTAGAGCGCGCCGTAAAATCATTTACTTTAAATAAATAAAATCAAATTTAAAATAAATTTACGAACCCTTATCTTCTTTACTATGGAAAGCCTCCTCTCCTCTCCTCTACGTACTACGGGCCCATCTACTTCTCCTCCTTTAAACAAAATTGGATACGTTATCTCAGGTACTGTATTTATTAATTTGTTGTTGTCACCAAAACTAATAAATTGTTACATAATAAATCATATAAAATCTATTCTTTTTTGAAAATTATTGATCTGTTCTATTTTGAAATCAGACTTGGACCTTGGCTTCCATTTTCCAATATTAGATATGTGTACTATATATTAGTATAATGTTATCAGTAGCTTATTATTTGTGTAACTGCAGTTATATAGGTCATATAATATGGACCAAAAATGGATGTCTGTCAATCGATTGTCAAAAGAGTATGAAAATGGAGTGACGAGGTTTGTTGAGTTTATAGTGAAGAATTCAAAAGATCCAAATAGAGTCATTTGTCCTTGTTTAAAATGTTGTTTTGGAAAACGCGTTAGAGAAGATGAATTGGAAGGACATTTAATAAGGCATGGAATTGATCAAAGCTATACATGTTGGATAAGACATAGTGAGAAAAAAAAAGGAAACTTTAATTTTGAGAATGGTTCGACATATGCTTCAACTGATTTCGACACAAATACATATGAGTCAGACCGAGTTTAGGAGATTGCAAAAGCAGTTGAAGAAGATCTTCACGATTGTCCTAAAATGTTTGAGAGTTTGTTGAGTGATGCAGAGAAACTATTATATAATGGTTGTACTAAATTCACAAGATTGTCGGTGATATTAAAGTTGTATAACTTAAAAGCGAGTAATGGATGGTCTGATAAAAGCTTCACAAAATTATTAACACTTATAAAAGATATGTTGTTAGAAGATAATGAACTTCCCAGTCGAACCTACGAGGTTAAACGAATTTTGTGCTCTATTGACATGAGTTACGAAAGGATTCATGCGTGTCATAGCAATTTCATTTTATTTCGAAACGAATATGAATTACTAAAGGCGTGTCCAAAATGAAATGTCTCTCAATATAAGAAGAAAAAATCTACTCCAGCAAAAGTCGTGTAGTATTTTCCTATAATACAAAGATTTAGGCGCATGTATCGCAGTGAAGAAGATTCAAAACACTTGACATGGCATGCAGAGGCAAGAATTAGAGATGAAAAGTTTCGACACCCTGCAGATTCTCTACAATTGGCAAAAATTGATCACGAGTATCCTGAATTCGAGATAGAGTCAAGAAATCTACGACTTTCACTTTCTACTTATGGAATGAATCCACTTGGTCTTCAAAGAATCTCACACAACACGTGACCTGTGATTTTGTTGATTTATATCCTACCTGTATTGTTATGTATGAAGCGTAAGTTTATGATGTTGTCTCTATTAGTTTTTGGATCTAAACAACCGGAGAATGATATCGACATATACTTGACTCCTTTAATTGAAGATTTAAAAAATATGTGGGAGACAAGTGTGGAAGTTTATGATGGGTATAAGAAAGAATGTTTCAATTTGAAGACTATATTTTTCGGCACAATTAATGATTTTTCAACATATGATAATTTATCAAGATATAGCATTAAAAGTCAGTATGAATGTCCTATATGTGAAGAGAGTACAAATTGGATGCAGTTGAAACATTGTAAGATGAATGTATTTCTTGGACATCGTAGATTTTTACCTTATAGTCATCAATATCGTGGGTGGAGAAATGAATTCAATGGATAATAAGCGTAAGGTAAATCTTCTTTAGCACCGACTGGATATCAAATACTTGAAAAAGTACAAGGTTTGACCAATAAAATTGGCAAACCTTTTGCAGGAGAGCTGGTCAAAACTGGGTGGAAGAAAAAGTCAATTTTTTTATATTTCCATATTGGAAGTTATTGTATGTAAGACATTTCCTCGATGTCATGCATATTGGAAGTCAATTTTCTTTTAACTTGTTTTATACCAAGTTAAAAGGGTCTTTTAAAGCGCTTGTTACCAAAGCGCTTTAAAAGGCTTTTAAAAATAAAATAATAAGGTCTTTTACAGCGCTTTTCCAATAAGCGTTGTATAAGAATTTTAAAAATCAACCATATTACATAAGAAAACAAAGAGGCATTTTAAAGCGTTTGTTGCTAAAGTGCTGTAAAATGACATTTAAAAATAAAATAAGGAGGTCTTTTAAAATGCTTTTCCCACAAGCGCTGTAAAAGGCTTTTAAAAATAAAATAAAGAGGACTTTTACAACGCTTTTCCAACAAGCGCTGTAAAAGGCTTTTAAAAATAAAATAAGGAGGTCTTTTATAGCGCTTTTACAACAAACGTTGTAAAAGGCTTTAAAAATACATCTCTGTTAAATAAGAAAATAAAGAGGTCTTTTAAAGCGCTTGTGGACAAGCGCTGTAAAAGCCTTTTAAAAACTAAAATAATGAGGTATTTTACAGCGATTGTAGACAAACGCTGTAAAAGGCTTCTAAAAAAGCGTTGTAATAGGGTTTTAAAACATAAAATAAGGAGGTTTTTTACAATGCTTTTTCAAAAATGTGTTGTTATAGGGTTTTATATATAACTGAAAACCGCTTCAGTTTCCTCTTCATCATGTAAACTTCACTACATTATTATCCTCATCTTTATTGTTCTTCTCATTGCGAACCCTATCATTTGTGTTATTATCCCATTGCGAACCATATTGCCACTATCATCTCCATTGCTAACCATCTCCATCTGTGTTATTATCCCTATGAAACCTCTCTTCTCATTGAAATACGTAACCCTCATTATGTATTTATGCGAAACATACTCTATTTGTTCGTATTTTTGTGTATTCTCGGTGTTCCTTCTCCTACGAACCCTACGTATGTCTTCTCACTATTCATGTATTGTATTTATTAATTTTTTGTTGTCACTAAAATGCATGTTGAACTTATATTGCTACGTACTTAGACTACTGCATGTTGAACTTGTTGAAGTTACACTGAACTGCATGTTGAACTTGTTGTAGAAAAATGGATACCAACAACAATTTAGATAGTCAAAATGAGGAAGTTGTCAACACTAAGACTTATGAAAATAAAGTCAAACGTGGTGCAACCATGATGCAAATTGTCATAATAGCAAGAAGTAGTGGCATAAAATTTGAGATATACTATACTTTGTTTGTTGTTTATTTTTTATCTTTTTTGAAAGCATCTACTTACTATATGAGTTTATTAGGTTTGATGGAATGATAGTGGTCAGCCAATTGACCCCAACAATTCCATGTTTGTAAATTATATTGGGGCTATTGTTCGTTAGAATATCCCCATCACAATTGATGATTGGAGAGATAAAGTGTTAAATGATGCGAAAGATATATTGTGGACTGATATACAAGTAACTTTTTTGATCTACTTTTTTTTAGTTATAATTTTTTCCATTGAAATACTTTACTGAAACTATATCTTTATTTCGTTTGCAGACTGCTTTTGCTATTGACAAGGTGAGAAAGACTTACGTGTTAAAAGTTGCCGGGAAAATACACTATGGTTTTAGATATCACCTCTCAAATTGCAAACTAAAAGATCGTGAAGGAAATATGAATGTTGAAGCTCCAAAAATATATAAACATTATATATCAAATGAAGAATGGAGCGTATTTATAGCAAAACGTTTAGACCCCGCGTTTGTGCTAAGTGATTAATTTATTAGCATTTGTGTTTTATTATTTATATTCATACCATATATTAAATTTTTACACAATTTTTATTTTTTTTATATAGAATATAAGTAAGGCAAATCGCGAGAGGGCAAAAAATCCGACGCACCCATACAAAAAATCTAGTATGGGATATGCACGTCTAGAGCAAAAACTTGTAAGTAATTAAATATCACTTTTATATAATGTGGTACATTATAAACTATATTTTCTAACTAATATTTTATTTATGATCTTAACGAATAGCTACAAGACACTCAATCCGATCAACCGTTGGGTCGTCATATCTTGTGGAAGGAAGCTCGTGTAAATAAAGATGAAGTGGTTGATAACGAAAATGTTCAAAAAGTAATAGAACTTTGTGTAAGTATATTATCACTTTAATATTTTTTAATATTTAATTTTAAAAATGATATTGAACTTGTCTTTTTAATCCTACGTGTATTTTAGGAGAATCTCGAACATTTTTGGAAAATCAAGTGGACAACAAAGCTAGTTGCAGAGACATTCTCGGTAAAATGTTTAATGTTCCTGAATATTCCGGTCGCGTGAGGGAGAAATGATTTGGCGTAACTCCTAAAAGCTATTTTTCACAAGATAAGCGCCAAAATCCATCTAATGAGGAAGTATTAGAGAAGATTAAATTCCTATCAGAGCAAGTGGCACTGTTGGTGAAGACGAATAAAGACAAGCAACTTTTGGATCAGCTCCAACGTGAAATATAAATGGAGAGTGAAAACGCGAGTTGCAACAATGGTCTCAAAAGTTTTCTCGATGTAATTAATTACTTAATAAAATAAGAAATTTGTTTAACCTAATTGTTTCATATACTTAAGTATTAACCATTGATTTAGAGTGTCACTCATTGGGTGTTGTACTTATCCTACCCTACTCATTGCAAGGTTGGAAAAGGAACATTGTACAATACTTTGGGAGAAGTATTGTACAACACACTAATCCCTGCGGGCCATGTCAAAGTATCACCAATTATTGCTTTGGAACCAAATTCAGCGTTGTCTATATCGAACAACGATGCATATATGAAGTATTTGGGTGAAGCAATTGGTAGTTACGTGGCATGGACCACATATCTTGTTGCCCTTGGTAAGGTATGTTTAATTAATTGAAATGTATGTTTAATTGATATGTATATTTAATTGCACGATATATGATTATGATTGATTATATTTAATTGTTGATTCAGACAAAGTCTAAGGGGAATGATAAGAATATTCCCAGAAAGAAGTCACATCCTCGGAAAAGGTTTGTCATTTTTTTATATTCAATAAACTAACGAACTAATTAACCTCATTTTTTCATATTCAATCCAATAAACCACCCGCACAACAAACCAGCTGCTGCACCACAACTAGATGTTCGTGGTAAAAATAAAACCGGCTAACTTAAAAAATTGGAGGGTAATAAAGCTGACAAACTTTAAAAGCTAGAAGGTAATAAAGCTGCCAAAGTTGCTGCTCAAAAATTGGATCAGAGAAAATCAGTTGCTGCTCCTTGCACCATATAATTCAGGGTACATAATTATATATTCTTTATTCATATCTTTTTTAATTTATGAGATCTTAATTTATTAGTTGTGTAAACAAAATTGTCAACCAAATTTTTGTTGTTGTAGGACACATTTGGTGCTATTTGCAATCAATGCATCCTCTAAAGTTATATACTATTTAGATCCCTTGCACGAAAATTACAGCAATCACTCCGATATAAAGACTATGTTCGACACGTAAGTAATATTCCTTTATTTCTTATATATATATATATATATATATATATATATAATGTGTTTGTTAATGCTATAATAATCACATTTATTTATTCGATAGTGCTTTACAAGTTTTTCGAGCTGAAAGAGGTGCTACACTGTCGAAGCAAAAGTCAAACAACATCATATGGGTTCCAATAAAGGTTTGAAATATATGCATTTAAAATTTCATTAACAATCAATGCACAAATATGTATTGACTTATATGTTTTATTTTATAGTGTCGTTATCAAACTAACAACATCGACTGTGGGTACTATATATTGTGATTCATGAAAGAGATTGTTGATATGAATCAAACTATAATCCTAGAACGGTACATTATTTTCATTATTTGATTTTCATATATAAACTATGTATATATTTGATTTTAACTTATTTATGTTCAATTTTTATATCGTACAGTACTTTGACAATTCTAGTCCAACATACTTTGAAAGAGATCCAATTGAAATAAAAGAAGACTAGTGTCAGTGTGTGATTGAAATGAAAATTATTTAATTTATTGGAAAATGTCATGCTGCAAGGGATAGTTATATGAATATATGGTAGTTCTATTATATGTAGTTCTGATAGTTATATGTATATGAATAGGGCACATTTAAAAAGTTGTGAATATATAGTTATATAAATATGTATATAGTTATGTGTTGTTGTCAATATGTGAATATGTATATAAATATGTTGTGAACTAGTTGTGTAAATATGTAAAGTTATAAAATTAAATTATAAAGTTATATAGTTTTGTTGTTGTGTACTGATTGTGAACTGATTCTAGATAAAAATTGATTTTGAAAAAAAAAATTAAAAGACAGCGCTTTCTAAAAAAATGTCATAAAAAACCAAAAAGTGCTTTTTAAAAATTCCATTTACATTGTTTTTTAATAACACTAAAATAAGAATGCACTTTTTACAGCGCTTTTTCAAAAAAGCACTGTAATAGGTGAATAATAATGCATCTATTGAATGCACCTTTTACAACACTTTTTCAAAAAAGCGTTGTAATAGGTGCATAATAATACATCTATTGAATGCATCTTTTACATCGTTTTTCAAAAAATTTGATGTAATAGGTGAATAATAATGCATCTATTGAATGCACATTTTACAATGTTTTTTCAAAAAAAAAAAAAACCGTCGTAATAGGTACATAATAATGCATCTATTGATGCACCTTTTACAACGTTTTTTTTTTAAAAAAACGTTGTAAAATGAGTATAACAATCGTGCAATATATTTACCTGTTTTATAGCGCTTTTTTATTTTAAAAAGCGTTGTTGTATCTTTTTACAGCGCTAAATATTACAACGCTTATTTTTTTTAAAAGAAAGTGACGTAAATAGTTTAAAAAAATGCTGTAAAATAGTTTTTTTTTCGCGTAGTACATCAAAGTATCATAATAAGAATATCATGAATTTCGATAGAAAGAATACAATTAAGAAAACATGATTGAGTGATGATCTAGTTAAGAGAACATGATTGAGTGATGATTTACCTTGATTGTGGTATAGATTTAGAACATACCAATAAATAGTTAAACACTTGAGATCAACACACTTGACTAGATTTATCATTATCTTTATTTCATTAATCATCTTGTTTTTTTAATTTATTTGAAATAATTAGATGCAACAATTATTTTAAGTTATCAAGTATTTGTTCATGGTATAGTAAATTTAGTCTTTTGTGTGCATTAAGACTTCTGACAGAAAGAAAAAAGAATAAGGATTTAGATTTTTTTAGTCAAATAGTCTAGTAACTTCAGGACATACTCTCTCTAATATAAATTATAAATAAAAATAAAATTTAAAAAGTTGATATATTTAATTAGAAATCAAAATCAAATACATTAATTATTGACAAATTTTTTTGTTTATATTTTATCTCATAATAGTAAAGATTTATTACTCCGATCTCTCGTATAAGTTAAAAATTATTGATTTATATAATTCAAAAATTAGACCTATTGTCAAAAAAGGCAAAATAAATTCAAAAGAGTTTGAACTTATTAAAAAGGGAAAAAGTAGTTCTGTGTGAGCAGAACCACAGAAATTTGTGGATAATTAAGGCAGCGTGACTTCAACTTATGATAGAATATCAACTCTTATTGAAGGCAAAGTGAAAGGGGGTTTAAATAACTTTTATAATCATTAATTATAAGTCTTTATTTAACAATTTTTTAAAAAGTTTTACATGTATTAATAACTTTTTTACAAAAATGTTTTTAATCAATTTAATATTGATAAATGTACTTTTTTTATGATATCAATAATTATGAGGATAAATATATCAAAATAATGTATCATTTTTGACAAATTTACTACTTAAACTATTTTCCATTAATATGCATAAATTTTATTGAGTTATCATATAATAAGGGACTAATGAAGTACACCATCCGTTCCACAATAAATCTCATATTTTTAAAAATAATTTGTCTAAAAAAAACCATCACTCTTAGTTTTTAAAGTAATTTTTTCTTCTAATTATACTTTCAAATTAATACCATGTACATCTCTTTTTATTAATCCTATTCTACTATACATATATGGAAATTCAAATGCATAATTTATTAGTAAAAATATTTTAGTAAAATTGATATTTTTTCTTTTGTTATTATTATTTTCTTAATTGTATCAAATACGAAAATTATTTTAAAATAGAAAATATTTAATAAAAAACTAAAAGTAAAAATACAATTTGAAAAGTAGTATAGATCAAACATCTTAAAGTTTTTAAAAGTAATTTTTTTTTTCATAAAAAAACTGACTTTTTATTTCTTTATTTGACTGTTAACAAGCTCCCTTTAATTTAATGACACTTGTTAACAAGAAATATCTAATCTAAATTCAAAAAATGTGCAAGTGTGACCATATTGCTTATTAACAAACTTTCTGTAATGATAGACTTAATGTTGCACTACAAGGTCAACCGTGCATGTTTTATTATTTTTTATTTTCTGGCAAGTGGCCACCGGCCACACCAAACTCACAATTTTGTCAAAGACATTAATTCAACTAGATTTGGAACAAAATTTGTAAAAGTAAAAGCAATAATTTGTTTTTAAATAATTTAAAGTAATGTGGCAGGATTGCAAATTTAATTTCCAATTATTTTAGAGGAATAATCTTTTTCACAAAATTTGAAATTGGAGTTGAAGTAATATACACGATTATGTATTAATTCAATATGAGTTCATTAAATGTAATCTACCGTGCTACATTAGAAATAATTCATTTATTTTTTACTCCAACGATGAACTCATAAGTTCATTAAATAAAATCCACCACTAACAAATCATTCATTTATTATTATTTGTAATGAAGATAATTTGACACATCTCCAAATAAACTCACCAAAAATTAAATTTTATATAATTATACGCTGGCGAACGAACTCATTTAACTAATGTTAGAGTTGCTGTTAGAATTCATTTTCCATATTTTTGAGAAGCCCAAAAAGAATTCAAACCATAATCTAATTTGACACATATACTCCCAAGCAGTGGAGTTGAAATAAAGTCCATACACTCCGACCAATCAGCATAACCTACTTTGAAATGATGTCAAGAAATGCATGGTATATATAATTATCTCCATAAAAAAAACTAGGCTAGCAATCAATCGCATGTGTCTATTAACATGACAATGAATTTTACAACAATAATGCAATGCATTTAATTGTCACTCACCAATTATTCATTGTACTAACTATTTTCTCACTAATACACAAATATTATCTTATCAAGATCATCTAGCCTCTAGTGATAACAAATCATATCAAAAATATACATATAATAATCAACATCGCATAACACTATCACATGTTATCACTACAAAAAATAATTGATTTCTAGTGACAAGACAAAATTTGTCATTAAAAATCACAAGGAAAAGTCAAGAATACTTCAAATTTAGTTATGATATAATGAAAGTTGTTTATGTTTTAAGTACATTAGTAGCACTATATAAAGACATATCCTACCCTAATTGTATTTTATTATTCACATTATCAATTTCAAGTTCAATATTTCTCTTAATTGTTTCTATCTTTTTTGGGCACACTTGTGCAAGTGTCTCAACTTGGTATTAGAGTCGTGGAATCCATCGTGAAGAGATTATTATTATTATTATTATTATTATTATTATTATTATTTCATTTTCCCTTTCTTTTTCTTTGTTTATTTTTTTGGCTTAATTGCAGTTTTGGTCCCTCTACTTTAGCTAAATCGCGATAGTAGTCCTCCCATTTTGTTTTTTCCCAGTTTTAGTCCCCCAAAAAGAATTTCGGTACAAAACTTGATAAAATTTCATTTTTTTTTTGCATTTATTTAAGTCACACCATGCCTCAAGATCTCATTTGTAATAATTATACATGAAATCTATGAGTATAAAAGGTATAGTACGGCTTTAAAATATGAAATTTCATCAAATTTTGGACCATAATTCTGTTTGGGGGATCAAAACTGGAGAGAAACAAAATGGGAGGACTACTTTCGCGATTCAGCTAAAATAGGGAGACTAAAACTGCAATTAAGTCTTTTTTTTTCATAAAAAAAACAATCTTTTAAATTTCTCCGCCACTTTGAATCCCAATTAGTAATTCTCATTCATTTTGTTCTTTGATAATATTCAAATTCACATCATTTTTATGGTTTCTTTGATCTTTATATGACTTTTAATCACCATTTGCATGGTTATCAATTTCAAGATCATCTCTCCAAGAACTCATTCAAAGACCCCAATGTTCATTTATAGACGATAATAGAAACTTTCTTGTTGAGTCACTTCAAATTTGGTTGATTTCAACTAGTGTTTGTACAATTTTTGAAAGTTTATTAGAAGAATATTTAAAATTGAAGATGGTTCGAGATTCATGATATTTTATTGTTCTTTAGCCATTATTGTATTTGTTGTATGCTTTTGTCTAATGATAAATAAACTTTTTTTAATTTTCTTTATGTTTGTATCATGTAGTAGTAAAACAATTATTATTTTAGTTGTGATTTTATTTTATGATGATTAAACTTAAACAAATTTTGCATTTGAAGACCTAATATTTGACTACTACCATGTTTTTTATTATCTTTTGTTTATTATATTTTGTTTAATTGATATGATAACCACTTTTATATTTATTTTTTAATTGTCATTACATATTTTCTTTTCCTTAAATTATATTGTTCTTCCCAAAATAAAAATGTTAATAACACTTTCAAATTGTGGTGCTCTTAAATGCAATTGGACATACATTGCTACTATAATTCTATATCTTCTATACACAACATTGGCGTCAATTCCACATTGAAAGAAATAAATAAACATGTGTCAAATAATCTTTAATAAAACATGTTAAAATTCAAATAAAGCAATCATAACACATATAATAAGGATAACCGACTTAGTTGCTACTAAAAAGTAGTTATTGTCTAGAAAATCTCACCCACCTTATTTGGTCAATAGCAATGTCTTTCATGTGAACGCGTTAAATGATTAATAGCTATTAATCATGTTTAGTTGAGACCTTATAAACTCTAAACTACATCACTTTACATTAATACATATAACAAAATATTAATATAATAAAAAAATATATAACAAAATTTTATCATAAAAATTAATATACATTAATATATAAACAAAAATATCATTAATATATCAATTTTATTAATTAATTATCGAATACAAATATATGTAATTACCAATATTAGTATATCTCCTTTCGTATTTATTAACTAACGAATTAGTCATAATATTCATCTATTTAATCCATGGCTACTAATAAAATATCATTACAATTTTATCCTTAAGTAGAAATTTTTTTGTCATTCCTACTTTCACTCCAATTTCAAATTTAAGTGAAAAAAAAAATGGTTCCACTAAAATAATTGGAAATTAAATTTACAATACTGCCACATTACTATAAATGATTTGGACAAATTTATTGTGCCTAAATTTAATTGCATTAGTTTCTTCGACAAAATTGTAATTTTAGTGTGGCTGGTGGCCATTGGCAAGAAACAAACTTGTCTTTTTGGTGTGACGTGTGGTGGAAAATTATGTCAGCCAAGTTGTCACACTTGTACATTTTTTATTCTAAATTATGATATGTTCTCTGGCTTAGAATAACTCTCTTATTTAATCATTTTATATAAATTAAGAAAATATAATAAATAAAAGAGAATAGTATTTTTATTAAAAATTTCTTATAAAGTAGAATAATATTTTAATTATAAAAAATGTATGTTGCTTTTATTATTTTACTTTTACGGTTATTTATAGGATTTTTTTTAATGGTTTCTAACAATAAATTAAATAAAGGCATCTGAAAAATATCAGTAATACAGATAAAATTTTGAAAATAGTCTTATTTTAAGTGCAACGAAAAGGTAAACAGAGTCTGATAATTAGCGACGGAAGAAGTTATTGAAATTTATCAGTTTTACTTAAACGGAGTCTTTTAAAATTCATTAATCATATGTTGAAGTTGTCTTAATCATCGACAAATTTCAGCTCACAGATTTTATTTTATCTCATTTTAATTATTTGACTTGAGTTGAGCGCAGCTCTTAAGAATAATTATTAGTTTTTTAAATTTTAGTGATACAACAAATTTCATTTATTCAAATACCTTAATAATTGTGATTAGTAACAAAGTTTGATATGTTGATATACAATAAAAAAATATATATTAATGAAAAAAAAATTAATATTATATTAATATTATAAAATAATAAATAATTTGAGACATAGAAAAATAGTAAATAACAACAAAAAAATATAGCACAAATATATTTTTGCCTTTTCTAATAATGTCTAAATCTCTCTATGGTAAATATAGTTTATAGTTGTAAACATATTGATAAGTAAAAGGGTTCGGGTTGGAATTTAAAATTATATTATTTTCCACGCTTTGTGTAAAGTGTGAGTCTAACCATTGAAAAAAGTCTAAATCTGTAAGAAATTTTCATTAGTGAAAGAAAAAAAATGACCATTTTAATAAATTATTATTATTATTATTATTATTATTATTATTATTGTTAATATTATTATTATTTTTTGTTATTTTATTATTACTAGTGTACTGGTTCTATTCATCATAAATTCAACAAGGTGAAACATGTAGCGTCTCAGAGCAAATTAAAATATGAATGAAAATTAAACGACGGAGTTTGCAGCGCAGAAGTGTGTTTCATAGTGCAAATGTATGAAAATCTTTATACTTCATAACTATTCTTTGTCAAACTGATTGAGGTTCAGTAAGTCTACGAAATTGTTGTAATTAATAATAAAATGGTAAGATTCCACGTCTAGTACAAGGATTACGTTATTCTTATTAATACTAATTTAATTTTAATTATTAAATTCCTTTATTAAATTAATTTTTATCGAATTTTTTTTACTATTCACGTTCTAACTCATTAGTGAAAAAACATTTAATCTTAAAATAATCCTTAATTTCTTAGAGAATTTAAAATTAGAATTAAACATTAATAAATAAGAATTCACATATAAATTTATTGCATATACAAATATCTCAATTAATTTCACACATTTGGATCTCTTTTTAGATGGAACTATTTTCAATTAATTCTAATTAATTAATTAGAATTAAACATATTTGGATCTCTTTTTAGATGGAACTATTTTCAATTAATTCTAATTAATTAATTAGAATTAAACATCAATGAACAAGAACTCTTTTTTATATACATATAACAATCAACAACAGATACCACTATCACATGTTATAACTACATTTATGATTTCTAACTAAAATTTAGATAAATATAAACAAATAATTGATATCTTCCTGCCATTGTATGTAACTAAAATTTATTATTATTTATTAAATTATGATTGAAATATGTATTTGATTCTTAAAATTATAATTTTTTATTTTAGTCTTCTTAAATTTTTTTATTTAGTTTACATCCCAACAAATATAATTTTATTTTAAAATAATTCTTACATTCAACTTCTGTTATAAAAAATATAACACTATAAAACTTAATTATAATTACAATATAACTTTTTTTAACTTAAAAATAAATTTTCAATATAATTATATTATAATATTTTTTTAATTTAAAATTAACCATAAAATATTTTGGTATTCTTCCATAAAAAACTTAAACTTCTACTTTAGCATAAGCTCATCGAAACTTCATCAATTCGACCATCATTTTCAGTTGAGCTTCCAAATCATACATAGAAGGAACAATACTCATTGTCTCTAGCACAGGTGAAGAGCAAAGCAAAAATTTGATAAATTCGATCTCATGTGGCAAACCACTCATTTTTGTCAACTTCACAAGTTTAAGCAGCTGGCTAAGTATAGAATCTGAAAGTAAACCTTTTTCCCAAAAATACAAATTTTGCCAATATCCTACGGTTGTTGCGTTTGATGAAACCTACCAAAGTCAATGAAATTTGATTATAGGGATTATTACTTTATAAAACATTATAATTAAATTATATTGGGATTTATTTTTAGGTTGAAAATAGTTATATTTTAATTTTTTTAATAGAAGTTCGATAAAAAACTATTTTAAAATTAAAAAATATTATAATTGTAAAGACCAAATATATATTTAAATCTTAAATAAAATATATTTTATCTCACTATTTTTTGTTATTCTAAATTATTAATACCGGCAAATTAAATTTAAATTTTTAATTTATTTTTCTTAACTAATTCTATTGAAATTTATAATAAAATATAATATAATTTTACTAATTTTATTAAATATATATTTCTTGCATTCCTAGCATTTTAATTATACTACTAACCTAAATATCATATCCTTGTGATAATATTGAAATGAAAATATGAACATTAGAAGTTTATGAATATCAATTTCATCATCAAATATTTCTCCATTGATTTGGACAAAAAAATCTTTGTATAAGTGATAAAATAGTTGAATTTTCAGAAGTACTTTCTTTAACCAATACCAATGTTTTCACCTATGAAACTTTTAGATAAAAAATAATTTAAGTCTAATTAAAAGTTATCTAATTGATAGAATAATATGAGCTTGTATGTGCTTAATAGAGGTTGACCTTTAATGTGTAGAAATTATTGGATAATTGTATGTTTTTAAAAAGAAATTAATAGCTAGGAACGAACCTACCACATATTACTTAGGCACATCCAATTAGAAAGTAGCACGGTTTCCTTTCACAACTAAATTTATCCTTTTTGTTTTTCCAATGTAAAGGAAATTCTTTTTGACTGACCTTCTACCATTTACGTCTAGTATATGTCTACGACTATAAGTGTAGTATTTATAATTTGAAATGTATAATTATATCTTTAGTACCGCAATCAAATTGTGTATTTGAGTGTCTTTTTAATACATGACAAATAGATATGTAAGTGGGGTGGAAAAAAGTATTATGCGTAATTTTTTTATTGAGTATATGAAAGCTAAGTCCTTGAAAATTAAAGGGGTGTAAGTGTCATCTAAAGAAAACAATTTGGAATTTTTTTTAAATTTTTAAAATGTAATTCTTATTTAAAAAATTTGAAACTTCTAAAATATTAATTTTAAAATTTATTATAATTTCCTTCCTTTCTCTCTTTGGGCCTTTGGAGCCCATGTTTTTTCATTTTATTTAGTCTATTTATTGTCAAATATTATATTGGACTTTTTAAGAGCAATTTAATTCTCTCAAACATCAAAACAATGTTTTTTAGAACAATTTACATGTAATTCTGCATTTATACTTTTACCTCTACATTTTATATAAACTATCAATTTTATCGTAATTTTGTATTTCTACTTTTATCTCTATATTTTATATAAACTATCAATTTTATCATCTGTTAGGGAAATTTCCAAAATATATTTGAATTTTTCTAATAGCTATATTAATGTAGCATAATTAAATAATTGAATGTATCACTTGGTTAAGTGGTTGCAATGATTAAGTTTAATTCAAATCAATGCATCTATTAAGTTATCAAAAGTTGCAATCTTTCACAAGAGTTGTTTTCTTTCACCAATTGGTATGAGTATCTCAATAAATAGAGATATTTTAGAGGCAGAAAGAACATAAGATAAACAAGACAAAAATTCATGTTATATGAGTCAATATTCAGTCAAAAATATTTCTAAGTCATTTATTATTTTCTCTAGTGCACGAGAGTAAATGAATGAACTTTATTCTATAAACTATCACTGATCGATAGACTTGATGTGAATGTGCAATTCACTTCAAGGATTCCAAAGTATCTTGAAGGGGATTCGCCGGTTAACCCATTTGCATCCAATATATATAGATTGGTGGAGGAGAATCGAACCTAAAGCTTAGTGTGATACAGACACTTTGGAATTTATTTGTGCAACCTTTATCATCATCAAGTTCATCATCTTCTTGTTCAATATTTGCAATATACCCCCAACAAAAGATCCATCAATCTTTAGGTTCGATTTTTGATTATTATGACTGTAACTTTTATAGGAGATGGACTTTATTGACCATAGTGAAAGGTACACATTTAATTTATTTAAATATATATGATATATTTGAAGTTCTAAATTCATATGTGGTTCTTCAAAGTAATTGTATTTGTTTATGTTAAATTTAACATGTGGTTAGATTGATATGCATGATTTAGAATATATTCAAGTATGTGATTTAATATGGTTTATGCATGAATTTTGTTTGTTTGGTTTTTAAAAATAAAATGAATTAAAGTCTTGGAAATAATCAGATGAAAATTTATGGTTGGACACCGAAAGTTATTTAGTGTTAATACATTACATTTATGTTTGAAATACATATATAATAATTTTTTTCTAGATGCATATGTAATAATATGGACATAAGATGTGGAAATTAATAATATGGAATTAGAGATATAATGTTGTGATGTAATTTTAGTTTATTTATGGTTGATGATTTTAGACTAAGAACTAGAATTTATGATTGACCGGTGGAAGAAAATTTGATTATAATTTTGGTCTCTCAAATTTTGAGAAGTATGAATATGTATGTTGCATATTTAATATATTAATTTATTTAAATTTGTTAAATAAATTGTCATAAATAACGAGTGTATGTCTTAATAATAGTGACGCTTTATGTGAGAAGTTATTAAATCTAAAATTGATTAATATATCTGTCAATTGTTTGCTTATTTTGATATTAAAAATGATTTGGACATATAATTTAAAAATTATTATAAGTTGACAAATGTTTATGGAAGAAACTGATAGAAAATCTTAATGATTGTATTCATTGTTTATTTTCAATTATGATACTTATTTGGATTTACTATAGAACATATTTAAATATGAAACTTGAATTAACAAATAGAATTCATGGTGTATGTATTAGTTATAATATAACTATGGTTTATTTAATAGAAATGAAATGAATTCTTATTTGTTAAGAAATAGATGACTTACATGTTTGGATCTACCTTATGATATTTGGTTATGAGAAATTTTTATGATCATACGTTGTTAACTTATGGTAGTATATATTTAATACACTCAATGTTTTATATCTTGAATATAGATATATTGAAAAGAGAATTAGACGTTTAAATTGAGATGTTTATTAAATATGGTAAAAGGTAGAATGACATAAGAGTTTGTGTTTGTGATAATTGAAATGTTTATAAATTGTATGTGATACAATATGAAGAGATTAAATAAAAGAAAGGAAAAAAGAAAGAAAAAAAAGGGTATTGGTTTGGTGATAATTGGTCAACACTATCAATAATATAAAAGATAATCGGATGCTTGATGTAAGTCATGACTTGTATCAGACCTGATATAACATATGTTGTTGGAAGATTAAGTCGGTATACAAGCAATCGATGTAAAGAACGTTGATATCCTTTACTTTTGAAAGGATATACAGATGTCGGTTGAATAAATCATGTTGAGGATCATGCTTCCATAAGTGGATGGATTTTTAACCTTGATGAATGTGCAATTTATTGGGGATCAAAGAAACAAAGTTGCATTGTCGACTCCACCATGGCTGTAGAGTTCATTGCCCTAACTACAGGTAGTAAAAAGGCAGAATGGCTAAGAAATTAGGTGTGTGAGATACCAATTTGACCAAAGTCAATGGCACTAGTATCCATACATTGTGATAGTTAATCCACACTATCAAAAATATATAGCAAAGTATATAATAGAAAATTTAGATATATTGGTTTAAGACATAGCTATGTAAAGGATTTAATGGAGTGATATCCATAGTGTTTATAAGAACTGAAAAGAATCTTGCAGATCCTTTGACGAAAGGTTTGACAAAGGACATGGTGTTGAAAACATCATTAGAGATGTGATTCAAGCTCATATCTAGATAATCACAAATGGTGGAAACGTCAACTTACACTTGAGTAACAACAAGTCTTGAGTTCAATGATGAAAGTACACTATTAGAGTGATTGAAGTACTTGACAATAGAAACATCCCAAAGGATAAAAGTACTTGGACCATAAAATAAAAGTGGTAGGATGAGGTCTCCTCTTAATGGACATATAACATGTATTTGTTGTAATGTATAATTATGGGTGCATTTCTGATATAGTCCACCTATATGAGAATGAAGTGGACTGCTTCATAGAGTTCAAGAGCTTGAGTCTTAAATTTTCACGAAAAGGATATGAGACACAGGGCCTTATCAAATGTGTCATTTTTATAATTCGATCAATGGTACCGAAATTTCATGTGTAAGTAATGCACACTTGTTCTAATGAATGGTTGGATCAAAGCTTATCTACCAATCTATTTGGAGATGAGTGAAAACATAATTTACTAAGTAATGGTTCAAATAGTAAGATACCTTTATCTGAAACCATGAAATTTTCGAAATCACGGACTTAGATATATTTTGAAAATGGTGGGGGATTGATAGGGAAATTTCCAAAATATATTTGGATTTTTCTATTAGCTATATTAATGTAGCAAAATTAAATAACTGAATGTATCACTTGGTTAAGTGGTTGCAATGATTGGGTTTAATTCAAACCAATGCATCTATTAAGTTCAAAAGTTGCAATCTTTCACAAGAGTTGTTTTCTTTTATCAATTGGTATGAGTTGAAGAGTATTTTTCTTTTATCAATTGGTATGGGTATCTCTATAAATAGAGATATTTTAGAGGCAGAAAGAACAAAAGATAAACAAGACAAAAATTCATGTTATATAAGTCAATATTCAGTCAAAAATATTTCTAAGTCATTTCTTCTTTTCTCTAGTGTACGAGAGTAAATGAAGGAACTTTATTCTGTAAACTATCATTGATCGATATACTTGATGTGAATGTGCAATTCACTTTAAGGATTCCAATGAAGGGAATTCGCCGGTTAACTCGTTTGCATCCAATATATATAGATTGGTGGGGGAGAATCGAATCTAAAGCTTAGTGTGATACACACGATTTGGAATTTATTTGTGCAACCTTCATCATCATCAAGTTCATCATGTTCTTATTCAAAACATCATCGTTGATAAAACTAGTCTTGCACAAATCTTAAGAAAATGATGAGGTGTTTTAATTTTCAATAATAAAATGAGTTTTAAAAATTACTCTAATACCCTTATTAATTACAATTTATTGGAGAAGTTTAATAGATTGTGATGCAATAAGTAAGAATATATTAATAGAAAAAAGTAATAAATATTGTATTGTTATTATAAAATAACAAATAATTTGATATTACAAAAAAAATGATAATTAAAACGTATAAAATAAAACAATTTAAAATGATAAAACTCGATAACATATGTTCAAAGTAGAAATTTTTACTTAGAAAAAGAAATAAAACTTTTGAGGAGTTGGATAAAATTTCCAACACAGTTTCTAAATTTATTTGTCTAGGACACATGTTGGAATTTGTCTAAAATAGTACTCGCTTCTGTTACTATTATAAGCAAAAAAGTAATTTCAAATTTTGATTATTATTATAAGTAAAAATTGACTACTTTTGACTTAGTGTAAGATAATATTCATAATATATTTTTTATTTTAATAAAAAACATTAAATATTGGTAGAAAAATGTTTGATATTAAAATGATTAATTTAGTAACTTTAGATTATATTAATTTTCTATTAATTCTCAAACATTAATTATTTATAATAGTAATAGGAAAGTATATAATATGAAGTATTGAGAAAAAAAAATGAATTTATTAACAAAAATGATAATGAGCATAAATAAATTCAAAAGCAAGTGCATCAAATAACAATTCTTTTATCATTTAAAAATTATCTTAGTGAAATATCTTTCTTTACAACATATTTTCTCTGCATTAAAAAACTAAAATGAAAATCAAAATTCATGTATCAAACAAAATTATCACTTCAAAAAGAAGAGGAATACCAACTTTAATTCCATCAAACATTATACGGAACTCATTTATGTCTTACAAAAACAAAACAAATAAGAGTCCAAAACACAATCATTGTAAGATTAGCATATATACATAATACTAGAATTTCAACTATTTGCATAATATATTATATACATGAAAAGAGTCACAATAGTTATCCGAATCTTTAATCTGGTGACACTTGACTATCTTCAACTTGCATGGGTAGTCTCAAAGAAGTTTACATGCATATAGCCTAACAATAATTTTCAAAACAAAAGTTTTCAATTTTCAGAAAGAGCGAAGGACCATACTTCTTACAAGAAATAATCGTTCGAGTGGTGAACTTACATTTATGGTTAGTCCATCCTATGCATTGATTAGCCAAATCATATATAGAGAATCAACCTATATTTTAGAACAACATCTGCGAAAGATAATATCATACTAGTTAATTCATGATTATCATACTTGCATAAAATAAACATGGAAATACTAATTTACGATTATCTGACTTAAGGATAAAATACTAGCTTCTTTTTGGAAATTGGATTTATGTGACAAATGGAGAAACTAAGATAAATTTGAATATCTATTAGAAATCAATTTGAATGAAGATAATGAGAATCCGAAATTTTTTTGTAACACTCGTTCAAGTGTTTTTCTTTTTCAATTGTAACAGATTTTGTGAAATTTTGAAGTAAAAAACTAGAAATTCGGGATGAAATGATGTCACACTTATTAACCACATATAAAGAAGAATCTTTATAATTTTTTATCATTTCTGAAAGTTCTCATTTAATAAACAAATGAGAGAATTCTATTTTTTTTTCTTAATTCTTTGCGGAGTTTATATTGCGTATAAATTTTTCATCATCTAATCTCCTAATATTGTGAGTGCCTTTTCCACTTTTTGGAAACCTATGCACCATGTTGTGTCGTCTTTTTAATTCAAATTGGCACATTAATTGCATACAATTTTAAAGAATAAGTTACTTATATGCAATAATATAACAAGCATCCTAATAGGCACAAACACTTCATTCTTATCATACTTTGCACAACGTATTGTGCTGATTTTAGTTTCATAGATGCTCCACCCACAAAGTTTAAACTAACTGAAGGAAAATTATCAATGCTAAATATGTAACAAAACAAAATGTTTAATGAAATTCAGAAATCATAATAAGACAAACTCTCTTTCATATTATGTATACAAATATCTTCTTAACAACTATTATATTTGTAACTATCGGGTTGACACTATATAGCACGAGTTTCCTTCTGAAATAAATAGAGTGGAAAATCATGATACAACAGTAGTTATCTACACATCCATTTGAAAATTGAACATTAATATAGGTTAAGATCAAAATCATTTATAAAATTTAAGAGAAATATATAAAAACAATATAAACCATGCTCAATTGTTTAAGTATGTTTAGGCATACAAATATCCATTAAATCATTTCAAGATTTAAAAAAGAAATTGACTATGATGAATTGTTCATAATTGATTTATGTATTCAACATAATAAATACTAATACTAATCAATTAAGAGAGGAATGTGAGAATACAAAGAGTAAGAAAATATTCTAATTATATTCTCGCAATGTAAAATTCCTCGCTATAGAAAAAGCAATAAAGAATAATATGCCCAAACACCCACATATTTTAGTTTGGAGCCAACATCCAAAAACAACGGTGCAATAACCTATTACCTCTTTTAGAGGAACCAATTTTTTATTTATTATTTTATAACAACATAACTGTTATTTTTGCTTAGAAGTTAGTAGCACATACATATACTTGAAAGTTTAACATTTAATATTTTGAGCTAGGTATAAGAAAACTTATGGCATGAACAAGAGAATTATAAGTTTCTTGAACAATATATGTTAATGTTGTACCACTATCGACTATAGTTCGTTGATCTTCGTCGTAAGAGGATGCAAATACATTTGGGTTAATTGAGAGTTGTTTACTTTTGACATAAATGCCCTAAAGATTTAAGGTGTAATGAATCCTAAAATTGAATGAAGTAACAATAGATTCTTAACAATATCAAATTTCACATTCAATGAAGTAACAATATTATAAAATGATTTTTCACTGTAATGTTGATTCAAATGTACTAAAGGTGTGCTACATGATGAAATTTTGTGGAAGAAAACAAAAATAAAGGAACTGAAGGGGAGAAATGAACTATAAACTGGGAAAATAAAATAAGAAAAGTAGAATGGTAGAGAACATATTGTAATGTTGATTCAAATGTACTAAAGGTATGCCACGTGGTGAAATTTTGTGGAAGAAAAAAAAAGGAACTAAAGGGGAGAAAGGAACTACAAACTGAGGAAATAAAATAAGAAAATCAGGATGGAAGAGAACATACTGCGATGGGACCATTGAACTATAAACAATATTTGGCTCTAAAATTGCACCAAAAACTAGAATGCATCATCCATTACTATCTCCTTTCAAGCAATAAGTGAAAATTTTGGGTGTTATTCTTTTTCATGACAATTGTGATAAAACAGATATAACATCAGAGCCAAATTCAAAGATTACGTCAAGCACTTCCCCTATCTCAGTTAAAATTTCAAATTGTTTGGTGCTACACCTATTGTAAAACAACCTTCCAATAAAGATTGAATTAAAACCAAAATTCATATTAAACATTAGCTAGTCTTAACATAAATATGAGAATAAATGCAAATACTATCAAAGAATATAAGTAGATCTCATTGTTTTCCAATTCTTCTTGTTTTTTTTTTTTTTGAAAAATTAACCTATTGACAAAAATTGCATTACCAATTTATTCCTACATAAAGTATACACACATACACCCATAGTTGTCTAAAATAAATAAGCATACGGATTTCTCACCCAAAAATAATAGTCGCTTAAGAGTTAACACTGACATGAGAAGCCTACTTGAGGATGCTGTCAAAATATATTTCATCAGAGACATAAATATCTAAGGTTTCATTCCCATCTTGATACTTATAGGAGTATTTGCACTGATTATGATTATCATGAGTAGAGTAATGAGTTTCTGCACCTCAAACTCCGAGGGGGCATCATATATCCAAGTATTGAACCAACATAGCCATGGATGAAGCAATTGTATCAAAGAAATTGTGTTTAAATTGTAGAATACAAAACACATCAAGCAACAAATATTTCATTTGCTATTCAGGAAATGTCAATATTATACACTTGATTTTAGATTTTCTCTTTTTTCAGACTATGTAATTTTTTTTTTTTTGGAACACCGAAATTGAGCAAATTGAATGGTTTTAGATTTCATTTTTAATTTTATGTTGGTTTTGGTGTAGTTGTAATTTTAATTACCCTTTAAGATTTCTAATGATATTTGTTGACTTGTTACTCTGATTTAGTAGTTAGTATAATTAATCAAATTATGTTCATTATCCTCTTGATGCTATGAATAACGTTAGGTATAGCATGATCATTTCCAAGGCAATAAAATAAACACTACACCACCAGTAAGTAGTACTAATTAATAAGTATGTTTAGTAAAAAAAAATGAGTGAGAAAGATTGAAAATCCTAACCCCGAGTGAATTAGAGTGAGGACAATTACTGCAAGTTTTGCAATTAACCCACAAAACACATCGAACACAAGAGTAAATTCCTTTGGTGGTGATCCCAACTTCACTTTTGTTGTATAAATCATAAAATAAAAAAAAACCAATAATAGTAAGAATTAAATCTCACTCTCAATCATCTCATAAAAATAAAATGAAACTAAATTGAGTACAAAAATATGATAATGTAAATAAATTATTGCTATATAATAAATGCATATAATCTAAAATAACTAAAGCAATAAATAAAAGAGTTTATGAGTAATTAGAGAACATTAGTGTTACATAAAAGAGTTTCGATCATAGTTGCATTGGAGTGTGAAGTTGAAGACATCTATTGAACCATGCAACATTCTTGAATGATGAGCTTTGTCGCAAGCTCTAAGCGTGTCCATATCAACACAGGATTAAGTGGAAAGATCCATTTTAACGGAAGGTAATGGGTGCACAACATCGTAGTTGTAATTTTAATTACCCTTTAAAATTTCTAATGATATTTGTTTACTTGTTACTCTGATTTAGTAGTTAGTAGAATTAACCAAACCATGTTCATTGACCTCTTGATGCTATGAATAACGTTACGTATAGTATGATCGTTTCCAAGGCAACAAAATAAACACTACACCACTGGTAAGTAATACTAATTAACAAGTATGTTTAGTAAAAAAATGAGTGACAAAGATGGAAAATCCTAACCCCGAGTGAATTAGAGTGAGGGCAATTACTGCAAGTTTTGCAATTAACACACATAACACTACTTTCGGTATCAATCACAAGAGTAAATTCCTTTGGTGGTAATCCCAACTTCACTTTTGTTGTATAAATCTTAAAAAAAAAAAAACCATTAAATCTCACTCTCACTCATCTCATAAAAATAAAATGAAACTAAATTGAATATTAAAATATGATAATGTAAATAAATTATTTCTACATAATAAATGCATATAACCCAAAATAACTAAAGCAATAAATAAAAGAGTTTATGAGTAATTAGAGAACATTAGTGTTACCTAAAAGAGTTTCCATCATAGTTGCCTTAGAGTGTGAAGTTGAAGACATCTATTGAACCATGCAATATACTTGAATTATGAGCTTTATCACTAGCTCTAAGCGTGTCCATATCAACACGGAGGTTAAGTGGAAAGATCCATCTTAAAGGAAGATAATGGGTGCACAACGTCATAGTTGTAATTTTAATTACTCTTTAAGATTTGTAATGATATTTGTTGAATTGTTACTCTGATTTAGTAGTTAGTAGAATTAATCAAACCATGTTCATTAACCTCTTGATGCTATGAATAACGTTAGGTATAGTATGATCGTTTCCAAGGCAATAAAATAAACACTACACCACTGGTAAGTAATACTAATTAATAAGTAGGTTTAGTAAAAAAATGAGTGACAAAGAAGGAAAATCCTAACCCCAAGTGAATTACAGTGAGGGCAATTACTGCAAGTTTTGCTATTAACCCACATAACACTACTTTCAGTATCAATCACAAGAGTAAATTCCATTGGTGGTGATCCTAACTTCACTTTTGTTGTATAAATCTTACAAAAAAAAAAACCAATAATAGAAGTAATTAAATCTCACTCTCACTCATCACATAAAAATAAAATGAAACTAAATTGAATACTAAAATATGATAATGTAAATAAATTATTTCTACATAATAAATGCATATAACCCAAAATAACTAAAGCAATAAATAAAAGAGTTTATGAGTAATTAGAGAATATTAGTGTTACATAAAAGAGTTTCGATCATAGTTGCATTGGAGTGTGAAGTTGAAGACATCTACTGAACCATGCAACATACTTGAATGATGAGTTGTATCACTAGCTCTAAGCATGTCCATATCAACACGGAGGTTAAGTGGAAAAACCCATTTTAAAGGAAGATAATGGGTGCGCAACGTCGTAGTTGTAATTTTAATTACTCTTTAAGATTTGTAATAATATTTGTTGAGTTGTTACTCTAATTTAGTAGTTAGAAGAATTAATCAAACCATGTTCATTAATCTCTTGATGCTATGAATAACGTTAGGTATAGTATGATCGTTTCCAAGACAACAAAATAAACACTACACGACCAGTAAGTAATACTAATTAATAAGTGTGTTTAGTAAAAAAAAGAGTGACAAATATGGAAAATCCTACCCCCAAGTGAATTCGAGTGAGGGCAATTATTGCAAGTTTTGCAATTAACCCACATAACACTACTTTCGGTATCAATCACAAGAATAAATTCCTTTGGTGGTGATCCCAACTTCACTTTTGTTGTATAAATCTTTTAAAAAAAACCAATAATAGTAGTAATTAAATCTCACTCTCACTCATCTCATAAAAATAAAATGAAACTAAATTGAATATTAAAATATGATACTGTAAATAAATTATTTCTATATAATAAATGCATATAACCCAAAATAACTAAAGTTTATGAGTAATTAAAGAACATTAGTGTTACATAAAAGAGTTTCGATCATAGTTGCCTTGGAGTGTGAAGTTCAAGACATCTATTGAACCATGCAACATACTTGAATGATGAGATTTATCACTAGCTCTAAGCTTGTCTATATCAACACGGAGGTTAAGTGGAAAGATCCATTTTAAAGGCAGATAATGGGTGCACAACGTCGTAGTTGTAATTTTAATTACTCTTTAAGATTTGTAATGATATTTGTTGAGTTGTTACTCTAATTTAGTAGTTAGAAGAATTAATTAAACCATGTTCATTAACCTCTTGATGCTATAAATAACGTTAGGTATAGTATAATCGTTTCCAAGGCAACAAAATAAACACTACACAACCGGTAAGTAATACTAATTAATAATTATGTTTAGTAAAAAAATGAGTGACAAAAATGGAAAATCCTAACCCCAAGTGAATTAGAGTGAGGGCAATTACTGTAAGTTTTGCAATTAACCCACATAACACTACTTTCGGTATCAATCATAAGAGTAAATTCCTTTGGTGGTGATCATAACTTCACTTTTGTTGTATAAATCTTTAAAAAAAAAACCAATAATAGTAGTAACCCTTGGAGTGTGAAGTTGAAGACATCTATTGAATTATGCAACATTCTTGAATGGTGAGCTTTATCATGAGCTCTAAGCGTGTTCATATCAACACGGAGGTTAAGTTGAAATATCCATTTTAAAAGAAGGTAATGGGTGCACAACGTCGTAATTGTAATTTTAATTACCCTTTAAGATTTGTAATGATATTTGTTGAGTTGTTACTCTGATTTTATAGTTAGTAGAATTAATCCAACCATGTTCATTATCCTCTTGATGCTATGAATAACGTTAGGTATAGCATGATCGTTTCCAAGGCAACAAAATAAACACTACACCACTAGTAAGTAATAAAATTAATAAGTATGTATATTAATAAAATGAGTGATAAAGATTGAAAATCCTAACCTTTAGTGCATTAAAGTGAAGGTAATTACTGCAAGTTTTGCAATTAACCCACTTAACACTACTTCCGCTATCAACCGCAAAAGTAAATCCCTTTGGTGGTGATTCCAACTTCACTTTTGTTTTATAAATCATAAACATAAAATTCAATAATAGTAATATATAAATCACACTCTCACTCATTTCATAAAAATAAAATGAAACTAAATTGAATACCAAAATATGATAATGTAAATCAATTATTGCTATAAAATGAATGCATATAATCCAAAGTAACTAAAGCAATAAATAAAAGAGTTTATGAGTAATTAGAGAGGATTAGTGTTACCTAAAAGATTTTGGATCATAGTTGCCTTAGAGTGTGAATTTAAAGATATCTATTGAACCATGCAACATTCTTGAATGGCGAGCTTTATCGCGAGCTCTAAGCGTGTCCGTATCAACACGAAGGTTAAGTGGAAAGATCCATTTTAAAGGAAAGTAATAGGTGCACAATGTCATAGTTGTTATTTTAATTACCCTTTATGATTTCTAATGATATTTGTTAACTTGTTACTCTGATTTAGTAGTTAGTAGAATTAATCAAATCATATTCATTATCCTCTTGATGCTATGAATAACGTTAGGTATAGCATGATCATTTCCAATGCAACAAAATAAATACTACACCACCAGTAAGTAGTACTATATAATAAGTATGTATAGCAAAAAAAATGAGTGATAAAGATTGAGAATCATAACCCCGAGTGCATTAGAGTGAGGTCAATTACTGCATGTTTTGTGATTAATCCACATAACTCTACTTCCGGTATCAACCACAAGAGTTAATTCCTTTGGTGGTGATCTCAACTTTACTTTTGTTGTATAAATCATAAAAAAAAAAATCAATAATAGTAATAATTAAATCTCACTCTCACTCATCTCATAAAAATAAAATGAAACTAAAATATGATAATGTAAATTAATTATTGTTATATAATGAATGCATATAACCCAAAGTAACTAAAGCAATAAATAAAAGAGTTTATGTGTAATTAGAGAGGATTAGTGTTACCCAAAAGAGTTTGGATCATAGTTGCCTTGAAGTGTGAAGTTGAAGACATCTAATGAACCATGCAACATTCTTGAATGGTGAGCTTTATCGTGAGCTATAAGCTTGTCCATAACAACACGGAGGTTAAGTGGAAAGATCCATTTTAAAGGAAGGTAATGAGTGCGCACAATGTTGGTACAATAATATTGGCCATGTAGTATGCCAATAACACCAACGGTGAAATGTTGAACTATATTTTTGCTTTAGATTAATATCTTAATAGAAGGTTGTAATAAGTTCAAAAGATCAAAACAGAATAGAAAATAATGCAAGGAAGGGAGTTTCAATAAAGTAATACTAAGTTTTGTATTTGTTCAGATAAATTGACTAAACTTTCTTGTGGTGCAAACCATATATGCTCAGAAAGATTCTCACCATTAATAATAACGAAGAATTCAATTAACTTGACATTTTGGTTACATTCATTCATTTTTACTAACGCATTCATTTCATTTGCCTTCCAAACTTTTCAAATGAAATTGGGTTAAGTTTCTTAGAATATTTATTTCTATTTATATTTATATCAAATATTTCCTTTTAAACATACTCTTCATTTTATATATATATATATATATAATTAATTAATTAATTGAAGGGGTTTAATAATATTTTGTTGATTAAAAGGGAAAAAATGGCATATAAAATAATAATTTTTCGTTTTTTTTAATGAAAAATAGAAGTTGCAAATTTAATTTCGACCGGTTTGTGGCTTTCACATTTGAGAACGGATACTCTAACTATCCTATTACATTAAAACCTTTCTAAAATTATAGAAATACATAAAACTTGTATTGCACATATGATTAATTAGTCTTTTTTTTTTTAATTCAAAAATTGATTTATTAGTAAATGCATACAAAACATTCAATAATATATGAAGTCATTTTCTTATAGGTTAAAAAATATTCATTAAAAATCAAATCACAATTGATGTTTTTATCAAATAATATTGTTAAATTTAACACTTAACTTTATACTATCAAGTAAAGCCTCCAAAGCTCTTGATTCCAAACCCCTGAGCAACATATGTGACAAGAAAGGAATGTAAGTGATTAATATTACATATATTTATAATGTAGAGAATGTTGTGATTTAGCAACAATAAAAAAGGTTTTTTTTTATTTTTAATTTTCAAAGTGAAGTGTTTTACTTTAAAAGACTGATTTAAAAAAAATATTATACTTGTTTGGCAAAATTTAAAATATTGAAAAGAATTAGCACATGTATTGAATGAAGCAAATGAGGCCAACAGGAAACAAATGAGTGGAAAATGAAATTAAAATATTACCTTATAGCAATATTTGAAAGCAACCCTTGGTCCGATGACAAACATTAGAAGAATATAAAATCAAGAAAATAATAGGTATTTAATAAGTTTATATATACATTAAAATGCATGTACAAATAGGTGGATAAAATACACACCTTGTTGAAGAATCATGTCATACATACTTTATGCCATATTAGTCATCATGAATGAACAAGTGAGCATGTTGTACATACTTACATGTGCATTTGAAATCATGTCATACATACTTTATGCCATTTTTCATGCAGTTTGACACTTTGAAAATTCTTTTGATGTATATGTTAAAGTAGAAGACTCTCATATGCATTTGAAATATAACAATATTAGATTGCATCATGTACCTTAAATTATAAGTCTTCTAGCATATTGGCAATAGCTGACTTGATTGTTGACCTCACTTTGAAGTTGCAACTTGATCATTTTCCTTGGTAGTTGTCTTCATAAAAAACATAAATATTTTACATTCTCCCCTATTTTGATTTTGAGTTTAAAGTATTGATCCTTTTGATTTTTCTCCCCTTAATGCATGTTTACTCCCCTTTTGATTTTGAGTTCATGCTATTATGTTTTAAAAGTTTAAAAACCTACAAATGTTTTAACAACACTAACATACTGATTTTCTCCTGCATTTGACATGATAAAAAAGGAAGAAAAAAATAGACAAATATTCCATGCATAAAAAGTATATACGGAATAAAAGAATATTACAAGGTAGATAATATAACATCAAAATCATAGTTAAATATTAAACATGTTTAAGTCATACATCAACAAATTTAAGAATTTAAACGAAATGTCTTATAAAGCATTGAAAGAAAATAACATAAATGACATGAACAAACTACATGTTATCATTCGTTGGGTTTGGAAGTTGGTCAATCTTGAGGGACATGCCATGTAGTTCATTCACTAGAGGTTCATGGTTCTGGAGAATTGTTGTCTCAATGTTTTGGAATTTGTTGTTAATGAATGTGTCCATAGTTTGAAATTGTTTAATAATGGATGTTTGAAGATAGTTGAGCTTGTCCATGACCATGCAATTTGAAACGTGATCATCGTCCGATGTCGTTTCTTTTGTTTCTTCTTTATCCTAGGCAACAGTAGATCATTGTCCAAAATCGCTTTTGTGGACATAAGCCCGAAGTTTCTTGCTCCACACAATCTTTATATGGTCAGCACATTCTAGTCTAACACATTGTCTTTTGAAGGTGTATACATTACTTCACCTGAAAAGTCCACTTGAAAATGATCTAAGATCTAGGTGATCTCTTTTGTATGTGGAAAACTATGGCATTATTGGAAGCAAACAAAACAAACCAGACAAAGTATGGCTAATTGAGATCAATTCTTTCAAGCATGAAGAACATAATTGGAAGTTCAAATTCAGTCATTTGAGAATAATTTTCTGCCTTCGAAACCTGAGTGTAACTGAGAAAATAATGCAGCAGTTTTCAACTACCAAATTTCCAACATTGTACCGTTGCCTAGCAAATTCAAAACTAGTTTGTGCTCATTTTCTTTCCATGGTTTTTTGTCAAAACGGAACAATGATGCATAAGCATCATATTTTGTCACATTTTCCCACTCACAAATTTTCAGGCCTAAGTTTTTGACATTTTTATGGTAACTACGAAATTTCTCCAATTGTTTTAGTATCTAACTCAATATAATTCCCTTTTACTTCAGATTAAATCCTTATTTCTTTAGGTTGCAGTAAAACACCCTAACTAAGTTAGCATAGATTGAGACATTCTAACTAATTAATGCCTCCAAATGTTGTGAAGGAATCAAGTGTGCCATTTTTTGGAGTGATCAACATTTTACCCGAGTAGTAAGTTCAGGGCCAATCGATATATTCCGATGAATGAAGTAATCTAAATAGATATGTGACATTCTTATTTTTACCCCACCTTTTTGAAGGACCCACCGAATCATGATTGGTTCGGGAACCACGTTTTTGTGCATCCATGGTAACAATTGAAGCAGATGAACTTTTAGGATTTGGGAAAATTTTGGGGTTTTGATTTTGAGTAGGGAGTAATCTTAGATGAAATTAATGATAGTGTATAAATTTGGTAATGTTTGCATGTAAGATTGGATGAAAGTTTAGGGTAATGGAAATGGAGGAAGAGGTATATTCGGCTATTGAAATTGGAAGAAAGTGACCTAAAATGCGAAAACGCATATATAGGGAAAATTTTGAATCTATATTTGGCTAAACTCTGGTTGTAGTCGAATACAAACTTTGTGTATTCAACCATGATGAGAACATTTTCATTTTTAACTTGAATTTTATTGAAAGACAATATTTTAAAGAAATAATCATTTTGAGAATGCACATATCTATACATCAAAGATTTAATTTTATCAACTTTTTAAGTGAAGATTAAAGATTTTGAAAAGAAGTGATTGAAAAAGTATCTATACCTTATATTAGAGATCATTTTCATTTAGAATGTCAAGTTCTCTTCGTATCTTATAGAATGAATCTTTAGATAAGGGCTTTGTGAAGATATCTGCTAGTTGATTATGTGTATCCCCAAATGTAACTTCAACATTTCCCTTGGGAACATGATCGTGCATAAAATGATGGTGATGTATATATGTTAGGTTCAAGAATGCATGATTGAGTTCTTTGTGATATTGATAGCACTGGTATTGTCACATATTTGGGGGATGCATCCATGGTCAAATTCCTAGTCACATAAGTGTTGTTCGAGCCATATAATTTATGCACATAAACTCCTTATTGCTATGTATTCTGCTTTAGCAGTGCTTAGAGCCACACATGCTTGCTTTTTATGGACCATGACACCAAAACACTACCTAAGATATGACAAGTGTCACTTGTGCTTTTTCGATCTGTTTTACATCGTGCGTAGTTAGAGTCAGTATAAACAACAAGATTGCATATACTACCTTTTTGATACCATTTCATTGCTACAAGTATTTCATTATCCATTTCACTGCTACAAGATGTAATTCCTTAGCATATTCCTGAAACCTTGCACATAAACAGACATTGAACATAATATCTGGTTGGCTGACCATTAGATATAAAAGAGAACCAATCATACCTCGATATTTTGATATATCCATTGATTTACCAGTTTCATCTTTATCTACATAAGTTTTAGAGCCTGTAGGAGTTTCACTTTCTTTACTGTTGTCCATCTCAAATATCTGTAATAGTTCCTTATAGTACTTCGCTTGATTGATGAAAAATTCAATTTTTAAGTTTCTTGATGTGAAGAATAAGGAGATAATTTAACTTACCCATCATAGACATTTCAAATTCTCCTTGCATCATTAATGAGAATTCTTCACATATTTTATTATTGGTTGATCCGAATATGATATCGTCTATGTATATTTGAACAAGTAAAGTGTGATCGTTAGTTCTTTTAATGAATAATGTCTTATCAAATTTACCCTTTTCAAATCCTCGTTCATATAGAAAGTTTTGTGCTTATTATACCAAGCTCTTGTAGCTTGTTTCAAACCATAAAGGGCTTTCCTTTAATTTGAAGACATGTGAGTGATTCTTGAAGTCTTCAAAATTGGGCAACTAACATTGCCTTGTTTCGAACAACTATACCATTTTCATATAGTTTACTTTTAAAGACCCATTTGGCACAAATGATGTGTTTATTGTCAGGATTCGAAACAAGTTCCCACACTTTTTTTCGTTCAAACTGGTTTAGTTCTTTTACATGGCAAGTATTCATTGATCTTCCTTAGATGTTTCACCTATCTTAGAAGGTTCTATTTGAGAGACAAATGTCATATTTAAACAAACATCTTGGAGTTTGAGCCTTGTAGTAACTCATTTGTTGATATCACCTATAGTGTTGTCAATGGGGTGATTTCAATGAGTTTTCCATTCTTGAGCGATATTGTTATGTTGATCTTGTTGCTCATACTGACTTCATTCTTTTGAATTGATTGATCAACTTGATTGTCTTTGCTTATATCATCACTTATAAAATCATCATCATCACAAGATAGATTTTTATCCTCTTTAAAGGGGTTAGATTCATCAAATGATACATGCATAGATTCTTCCAATAAAGATACCTTCATCGCCATTTGTTCATATGAAGTCTTCTTTAGGATTCGTCGGATTATTACTCAGTTGGATATATAACAAGCTGTACTTACAACATCTGCCTAAAAGTATTTTGGTAAACTTGAGTCGCTTAGCACGATCCTTGTAAGTTCTACCAATGATCTATTCTTTCCTTCAACAACTCCATTTTGTTGAGATGTTCTTGGTGCAGAAAGGTTATGAAAGATTCCATTTATTCACAATATTCTACAAAAGAAGCATTTTGAAATTCTCTTCCATGATTACTTCTTATTGACACAATTTTAGTTGCTAGTTCATTTTGGACTAGTTTGACATAATTTCCAGATGCTTTAAAAGCTTCATTTTTATTTGCCAAAAATAAGGTCCAAGAAAACCATGAGAAATCATCAACAATTACTAGTCCAAATGAGTTTACACCAAGAGTTTTAGTTCTTGATGGGCCAAACAAGTCCACATGTATCAATTGAAGTGATTTTGAAGTTGATACAATATTCTTTGGTAAGCATACAACAAGTTCATGCTTGACTAACTTATTTAAATGATCTATATGGATATGTGCAAAACTTTTATGCCATAGCCATGCATCATTTTTGTCACTTACCATAAGACATTTCATTCTCAAGGATAAATCATCAAGCTTAATTATAAAAATATTTTTAAAACGCATACCAATAAATTGGATTTCATTTGATACCTCATTTCGGATAATGCACTCATCTTTGTTGAAAGCTATTTTGTAACTCTTGTCACAAAGCTGACTAATGTTAATAAGATTGTGCTTTAATCCTTCAACATATAAAACATCTTCAATTGAAGGAAAGGGGGCTGCACCAACCTTTCCAATTCCCAAAATTTTACCCTTGTTGTTATCTCCATAGATCACATATCATTTTGATTTAAGAGTTAGAGCTGAATTTCTTTTTTTGTCACCGGTCATGTGTTTTGAACATCCACTATCCAAGTACTACATATTAGAGGTACTTTGTATGCATTCTTACAAAACAAGATCATGATTTTTTAGGAATCCAAAGTGCTTTGGGTCATCGAGTATTGGTACCTTTCTTGACACACACATAATGCTCATTTGAAACACCAAAATTCCTAAAATAACAAGTATTAGGTGTGTGGCCATTTAAACACAATAAAAGCATGTAGGAATAGATTTATTTCTATATTTAGTTGTATGAGATTTCTTTTGAACATAAATCTTCTTAGAATAATGATGATCATTTTGTACAAATATAAATTTTTCTCTTTGTTGGATTACGTATTTGCCTTAACAAATGTTGTTTTATTAATACTTTGTTTATCAAATTTTGAATAACCAAGGTCACTCTTGTCATTGAAATATCTTTGCATATTAAGAATATTTTTCAATTCAACTTATCCCTTTTTATATCTTTCAATGACTCTATTTAGTGGATCAATTTTAAAAGAAAAAGAATCACATTTATTACTAGTAAAATTTTGTTTTAACTTTTCAAAGTCTTTTTCCATAGTGTCAATTTTCATTTAGCTTGTTTATGAAAATCCACTTGGTTCCAATAATGTTCTTCTATGGTCTAGGTACTAGATCCCAAACATCATTCCTCTCAAATTCATTTAACTCTTCTCGCATTGCAAGAATCGATCCGTCATTTGTCAATGCTTCATAATTAGAGCTAGGCTCAATTGATGAGAGTAAGCCAAATAAACTGGTATCTTTAAGTGATAATCTAGTACTGAAAGGATCACTTGCACTTCCAATGATTAAAGTTTCAGGATGATATGAATGGTACTTCCATCCAAATCTTTCTTCTGACTTATCTTGACTATTTCTGACTTGATTAGATTAATCATTTGAAGAATTTTCATATTCTTCTGATTTGCTTGTATCCTCTGATTTTTTAAGTTCTTCTGGTTTGTCTGCATCCGCTTCCTTTGGTTCTGATAATCTTGCACTATCATCATCTTGCATTGACTTTTCAATGTCAAGTTGTTTTGTCATGAAATTTAACATGTATGAATTCTTCCACAATATGAGTTTCCCTATTTAATACTCTGTGAGCCTTGGATCTTTCAGAGTATCCAATGAAGGTACACTTTTGAGATCTAAAGTAAAATTTAGCAAGGTTATCCTTAATGTTTAACATATAACAAGTACAACCAAATTGTTTAAAATAAGAGATGTAAGACTTTTTACCTTTCCACAATTGATATGGTGTTTTATTAAATATAGATCTTATATAGACATAATTTTGAATATAACATGCAATATTAATTGCTTCTGCCCAAAAGTATTTTGCAACATTCATATAATTTAACATGGTTCTGACCATTTCTTGGAGTGATTTACTATTTCTTTCTACAACTCCGTTTTATTGGGCTGTTCTAGGAGATGAGAAGTTGTGAGAGATTCTATTCTCATCACAAAAACTCAAAGAACTTGTTTTCAAATTCTCCTCCATGATCACTTCTAATTGTTACAATCTTAAGACCCTTTTCATTCATTATTTGTTTACAAAATATGATAAATCTTGTGAGATTCATCCGTACTTCTTAAATTTTTTATCCATGTGCACCTAGTTTAATCATCTAGCATAACAAAGACATATTTCTTTCCACTTAGAGAGGTTATTTTCACTAGCCCAAAAAGATATATATATGTAAGAGCTCAATGGGATTTGAGGTAGAGATAGAGTTCTTAATGGAAAATTAGTTTTTTTTGTTTGTTTTCCCTTTTGACAAGCTATACACATAATTCCAGTTTTGTAACTAAGCTTAGATAAGTCTCTAACTAGTTGAAGTTTATTCAATTTTAAAACTAATTTAAGGTTTGCATGACTTAATCTTTTGTGCGAAATTAGTATCTCTTCATTTACTAACATAAGACAATTAACCTCTTGTTTCTGTAGACTAAACATATTTATTTTATAAATGTTGTTTTGCCTCTAAGCTGTAAAGAGTACATATCCATCTTTCTGACTAATTGACTTGCATGATTTTTGATTGAATATAATATCATAATTATTATCACTTAACTAACTCATACTTAATAAATTAGCTTAAGATCTTTAACAAACAAGACATCTTTAATAGAAGGGCAAGTACTATTACCAATTGTACCTTGACCAATGATCTGACCTTTTTGTTTTCCTCCAAAAGTCATTGTGCCTCATTTGCTCAAAGTTAGTTCTTGAAACATAGACTTTTCTCCTGTCATATGTCGCGCGCATCCACATTCCAGGTACCATGATTAGTGTTTTAACTTGATTGTTGAGGACATCTCAATTTCTTCATTTGTTGATTCACTTCCAGAGTCAAAATATATGTTAGATCTAGATACAGAGTTGGTATGAGCCATCATAATCAAATATGCATGTTTGTCGTAAGAGGATTCCTCAAAATCATCCCATGTAGCTATCAAACTCTTCTTCCTTGACATATTTGAATATTCTGACTTGTGCCACATCTTTTAAATTTTTTCGGATATGAAAGAAATATCCTCTTCCTCTGAGTTCAGATTCAGATCATCTGAATCACTATCCTCTAATTCTGATTTTGCCTTTATAACCTTCTTCTACTTAGACTTCAAGGCTAGAGTCTTGTTCTTTTTCTTGGGCTTTAGAACGTTCTTCTTGATCTCAATATCAAGTGATCTAACAGAGCTGCCTAATTCTTCTAGCTTTAGAGTATTCAAATACTTTACTTCTTGAATGGCGGTGATCTTAGGTCTTGACTTGCTTGTTAGACTCCTAAGAATTTTCTCCGCATGATCAGAAGTAGTATAACTCTTCTCAAGTACCTTTAATCTTGAGACCAGGGTTTGGAATCTGAAAAACATTGTTTTCATCTTCTTCCATCTTGAATAACTCATACTTTTTGACCAGGAGATTGACCTTTGCTTCTTGAACTTGCTTGCTTGTTTCATAGGTCAGAATCAAACTATGATAAATACTCTTTGTTGGTGCATTTGTCAAACTCCTTGAAGGTGATTATATTTATCAAAAATGTTCTGGACTTATGATGGATGTTGTACGTCTTCTTCTTATCAATATTCATCTCATTTCTTGGAATTTCAATACCATCGGTAATCTTCAGAGCAATATAACCATATTCCACCAAGTCCCAAAACCCGCCCCTAAGTTTTAATATTGAAAAATATCTGCACCTAATAAAAACAGACTTTCTCTGCCCAAATTACGACGTTTTTGATAGATACACGTGGATGCAGATTGTATTGTCATCCCTAATTGAAAATAAAAAACCATCGACCCCAAATCACACTTGAACCATAATTTTTAGAGGTCCATATTAGGCAGACCGTCTTAATTAATTTGTTTTCGTTGTTAACATTATCCACATAAATACTAATAACATATATGCTTAACACATCACATGTTCCTGGTGATGTTTTACCTACGAATCCATTTTCTACAGCTCTATGTCAATAGATAATCCGTATGTAAATTATCGAAACAAGCTTTTTAACTTTGTTTTTGAACTTATGTATATTTAATCAATGATTATTTGCAAGCAGTTTGCCTCCTCATTTGTTGAATAATTCACCGATAACAAGGAGGCAATACATCATGTGTTGTGCCATGTTATACACTCCCTCTGTCTCATTTAAATATTTTGTTTGTTAATTTATTTTTGCATTGATATATACTTATTGTAGCCCAATTCATCAAAGTGTTTTATTGACTGTAATTAATAAATTTATTTATGTAAATGAAACTCATTATATTGACATCAATATAACTAATCAATTTTTTTAACAATTAGAAATTATTCAAATAAAATATTTAAAATGAAGTAGAGGAACATTAATTACTCTAATTTAAATATAACAAAAAAATTGATAAAAAAAATGTATTTTATTTTATTTAAATTTTAAATTAAATACAACAACTTTTCTTTTACTTATTTTTGTTTATATTCGAGACAAGAGAAAATATTAAATAAGAACAATTTAAATAAATTTTGTTTGCTTTGGGGTTATCGTAATTACAAAATCATAAATAAATAATTCAAATATATAATTAATCCTCGGTTAAAAAAAGTGCAATTAATCTTTGAAAAATGCAAGTAATTTAATTTTAATCTTTACATAATAATTTTTTTTATCTAAGTAGTACAAAGTACAAACATTTTTGTTTGAGTTTGTAATACCTCATATAGTTTTTTTAACAGTTAAGTAATTAATTATTTAAAATTTAAATATACAATTAATTCTTGTTTAAATTTAAATATTTTTAAATATATTTAACCTTAAACAATTCTTTTCAATTAAAAAACAATAATTAATTCCTCTTCTGTTAAAAAATTTACAAGATAACATATTAAGTATTAAAATGTAAATGTCTGTATATTTTTCAAAAACTTAAATAAATTTTTTATTTTGTATGAATTAAAATAGTTGTTTTTGATATCTTACAATATCTAATTGCATATATAAACGTATTTAATTTAAACATGGCATTATAATATAATCTTTGAATTCTCGTTGACTAGTATTATAATATTATTCAAATAAGTCTTAGATCCGCCTCTCACACGTATGTTTTGATATATTCGTACAAAGTTAGTACTGCTTTCATTATTGTGTTGTTTTTTAAGAGGCACAGAAAGCTATTAATATTAATTAAAGAATTCAGCCCCAGCGTAATAGATGCACATGAAATTAGCAATTTTAAATACACCAAATTGGCTAGCACCTCAAAAGAACTTTGCCAACTATTCTTACCATTATTTTTAAATACACCAATAATATTGACCATTATTATGAACGGCCCAAATCTATTCACAAACTTGTTTATTGGATAATTAATAACTTTTACACTGATTCAAAATAATAAATTTATAAAAATGAAAAAGTAGTGAAATGCGTACACATTCAAAATAATAAATTTACCTATCACTTTAGAACTTTGAAAAATGACCCAATAATATTATATTTTTGTTGTAAACAAATATTATATTATTGGTGTCTATCATGTCTATTAAAATATATAACAAGAATTTTTACTAAAAATCTTTTATAAGAAAATTCAACTATATAATTAATAATTTTTAATTGATTAATTTCGTACCACATAAATTATAATTAATAATTAATAATTTTGAAAAATAAGCTAATTTGAAATTTTTGATTGATAATCATTTATTTATATATTAAATTTACAAATATAGAAAACAAAATTTATTAGGATTCTTGAAACTATTTAAATATATGAGTTCTCAAACCCTGAAATTTCCTTGCACGTTTTAATGACCAAGAGTTTTCTCTTTTCTCATATGATACTTGTGGTAGAGTTTTCTGTATTTTATTAGTCTTCCTCTAACAACTAATATTTAAAAAAAAAAATTTTATCAAACTACTTCGTTTTTAAAATTATATACTAAAATAATCTTTTTTTCTTCCTTACAAATCACCTTTGCGAAGATTTTTATTAAGGAAGCCCGTGTTCAAAGGTGACTTCCTTAAATTAATTTTTCAAAAAAAAAATTGTTTTTTAAATTAATATATATATATATATATATAATTCATAAAAATATATAAGCACAAATTTTAAATTACATAGATGAACTAAAATTGTTTGTAACATTTGAACAATGTTTTCGAATATGACCAGTTAACCGACATAGTGTGTATTTTCTTGTCACTTTTTCAATTTTTTTAATTAATACAATTCATTCATTGTCGAGGGTCACATTCGACATTAATATAATTCATTCATAAAAAAAGGTATCACCAATTTTACAAAATTTACGATAAAATTAATGTCGAAGGTGACCGTCAATACCACATTGTCGAGGTTTTCTCACACGTACAAGATTTTAACGATGCCTTGGTACGTACATCACGAGTTTATTCTTCTTTTATTTCTTGATCTTCGCCTTCTTGTTGTTGAGGATGTCTAGGAGGAAGTGCTGAACAAGAACTACTTCCACCTTGAGTCTAGTTGGATGTTTGATTCAACGGAGTATATGCATTCTCAAATATTGAAATCTGAAAGCTTTGTTGACACATATTATTAAGTAATTAGGATAGCGGACTCAAGTGTATTATAACGAGTATTGCTAGTTTTATATAATAATTCCTCTTTGCTTGATGCAAAAACTCCTTCCATGAACTATTGTGGAAATGGAAGTATCACTTGCATATCCTGATAATACTTTGTTATATGGGTCAAAAAATTTCAAACGACTATTATGGGCTCTCCCTCCGTGTATCTCTCAGGGCTTAAATTTTGTAAACCATTTATCTCAGTAGATGGAATTTGGTTGTACGGAAGTAGAAGGTGACTCTATTGCTAGTCATTGCCTAGGATAGAAACAAAAATACAAGTTATATTGCTTATGCACTCATGGAAGGTGAGACATGGGGTGCTTTGTGTCGCGACCTAAAATTTCGAGTTTTTTCTCGAATTCAATGGAGTCGACACCAAAATTTATTTTAAATCGGGAAAATATTGGGAAACCCTTAAAATATAATAAAAAATAAAAAAAAATGGTCTTTGATACCAAATTTTGAATTCGGGAGTCGATTATGCGTAGGGAAGGTATTAGCACCCTACGACATCCGCTAAAAAACGGTTACCTATAATTAATTGTGCAAAATTATATCAACTTAACTATATTTGTTTCTCTTTATTATTAAATATAGATATAAATTTATTTTTTATAAATATGATTTTCTTGAAATAAAAGCGTGTTAAAAGAGTAAAAAAAAAAAGTTTTTACTATTGTGCTTGACAAGAGTGTGATCTTACTCCTACGTATCTCCCGGTGCGATGGAAAAATCAAAGCTACGTAGTTCTTGGTAGAAAATGCGGATGTGTTGATTGCATTTAAATAAATTGTATTTAAATTTTGACAAACATAAAGAAATAAACTTGTTTGATTTGAATAATTATCTTAAAATATGAATTTTAAGAAGATCGAATTGTACAACTCATGTCTCAAAATTTAAGGAGTAAAAAGATGTCCCATCTAATTTAATCCTCTTAAGAATATTTTATTTTATTTTTAAATTAAGTTTCAAAACAAACAAATAATTTAATTTGTATCCTAACAACTCCAAGATTAAATAATAATAATAATAATAATAATTAAATAAATTTTTAAAAATAAGTTGTATTATGTAACTTTGAGATTGAAAGATTTTAATTAACTTTAAATAATTTTTATGATTAATTTGTTTATAATTTTTTTAGTTTATTAATTTATTTGTGATTATGAGATTTAGAACCATCAAATTGTCACAATTTGTGTTCTAATAACTCAAAGATTAAAAAGATGTCACATCTAATTAACTTTACCATATTTGATTATAGTTTTATTTTTGCCTTTTTATTTAAATTAATAATAATAATAATAATAATAATAATAATAATAATAACAACTGATGTTAACAATTAAATAAATTTAAATAAATCTACGAAATAAAATTCCATAATAAACACATATAAAATAAACGGTAAAAAAGTATGGACTTGTATTGTTATTTATTAAATAAATAATAAAAAACACTTTAATAATAAAAAAAAACTATATACAAGTTATGAGTTCTTGTAAATACTTTTAGTGAAAGACATGATAAAAAAACATAACTCATTTAATATTAAATAGCATTTGAATTAGATATGGTAGAAAAAACAATATATTTGAACTTTTCCAAACACAATTCAAATAAAACAAATTTGAACTTTTCAAACATAATCCAAATCATCTCATACAAAAACAGTATACAAAATATCTCAGCTAAAATATCATTCATATACAAACAAGATTTCATCTTTCAATTAAATAATATATGGGTTCAAGATATAAAGTTTGAAAAGCAAAGGAAATACATACCTATTCAACGATGGAAGACAGGCGGTGGTGCAATATTGAAGACAGAGGCGGTAGTAGTGCACAGTTGTTGTGTGAATTTGAAATGGTGGTGAAATACTCTATTTTCTCTAGTTTTCTTAATACTCCAAATTGCTCTCTTCTCTTTGATTTTTTGATCCCAATTTATAGCCTAAATGAGTGAATATTTATGTTCATTAGACAAAATCGAGCTCTAGATCTTGTATTGTTTCGCACTAATTTTAGTTGGATTTTACATTGTTTTTGTAACAATTTTTAAGCAAAGTATAATTAAGGAAATAATTTTTCTCTACCTCTTCTTTCCGTTGGTTTATAGGATGTTTATGGAAGGATGTTATAAAATGAAGAAAATAAAAGAATGTACATTAAGAAGTGAAACAAATGCAAAGAAAATAAAAATGTGTGTTGATTTTGCCAAGGAAGTTGTACTAGTGTTTGAGTGCTTGGGAGTGGTTGGATTGAGTGTTTGGGAGTGGATTGAGTGTTTGAGAAGTCTTGTTGACAAAAAGCAAAGCAAGAGAAGCCTTGTTGTAGGCTAGTTGACTTCATGAACATATAAAAAATAAAATAGTAAAATAATGACATAATAATAAAAACAATTAAATAGATTAAATAAATTGACAAATCAAATTAATAAAATAAACTAGAATTGTGAAAAAAAATGAATGAAAATTATTTCGTTGCAATTCACAATTTTCTTTTTTTATTTTGTTTTATATTATTTTATTTTTAATACATACTCAAATTTAAAATGTAAAATGATGATGTTTAGATTTTTTTTTTTTAAAAATGATTGTAAAATATTTATTAAACATATTATTATATGTTATTCTTATTATTATTCAAAAATAATTTTTAATTATTCGGACAAAATTGAGGTATTACACTTTGAGTTTTTTTTTTTCTTCATTTTTTTTTAAAAAAAGTATAAGAAGATATATCACACCTCTAATCGACATTAATTTGACTTTAGATAGACACAAATCCTTTAAAAGCGCATATATAATCTAAATAATTGTTGACATGATCCTCCATCAACACATGTTTGTATGGGTCATGATCTAATTCTTATTAGTATATTTTCCACTTATCACTTTATAATACTTTATAATTTTAACATAATTTATAAAAGGATATGTCTTAAGTGATCCATCATTCAAATATTACCGCAATGAAATCAGGATTGTAAATCCAGAGGCTTTAAGATGGATCAATAAAATCCCATAGAACAATAGACTATGACGTATTCTCAAGGTTAACGATGGGGACACATGACGACAAACATTTTCGAGTCAATCAACATAGTGCTCAATGGTACACACAATCTCTCAATCATTGCTTTGGTACAATCAACATACTATAGATTTGAAGTTTTATATTTCAGAAAGGGGACAATAATACCAGACATCATTAGTTTATGGTCGAGTATACACAGATGATTGCATTAACAAGATTAAATATGAAGTTGGTAAATCTAATACTCACCAAGTTATGCAATTCGACAAAAACTGTTATTCTTTTATGGTGCATGTAACAATAAACTCAAGAGAGGTACGACAAATTGGTCATTTCAACCTTCAAAGAAAATGGTGTGATTGTAGAAAATTTCAGACTATACACGTGTCTTGTTTACATGTCATAGCTGCATGTTCTTACGCTTATCCAAAACTATTTAGTGCATGTACTTGGCGTGTACAAGGTTGTTAATGTATTTATATCCAATAAAAGATATTGACCCACATATGAAGGTGAAATATTGTATAACAATCCTGCAATGCGAATAATTAAAAAATGTCATCTAAATATATTTAAACTGAAATGAACGTTAAACAAAAACTGTCAAGAAAATGCGGACTATGTCGGTTAACTAATTATACTCGAAAATATTGTCCAAATGTTACAAGCAACTCTAATCAATTTATATAGTTTAAAATTTGTATATAATTTTAAAAAGGAAAATTTGGTAAAAAAATTTATATGGGAGTATTGAAAAAAAAAAAAAAATCCTCAATGCTGCACAAATTAAAGATCATATTACAAGTTTATAATTTAAAGTGTCCCCTCCTAGCTCTTCCATTTCATGCTAAGCACGTACGCAATAGGCCACTAAAGATGCAGAAATAATTCGATTGCATTTTCTTTTATATCTCCCTAAATTAATTAGGGTTCTACAATTTCTTGGTTTTAGAAAGAATTTTTTTTTTTTTTTTTAAGATTTGAAAACCCTATATAACTAATGTAGTATTTTGTTAATAAAAAAGTTATCAAATAATCCTACATGAATTTTCTAATATTATATCCTTGGTCATTACAACGTGCAAGGAAATTTATTCTCAAAAAATTCTACCTGAAATAGTTCGGTTAATATATAATTTAATGTGTAGATTTTGTTATTCCACTGCGTGGGCATATATAATGTTAATGTATTGTATTGCTATTCATGTGACTTTCTTGTGTTGCTCTCCTGTTGCCAGCAAAAAGCGTACGCTTAGAATTAACAAATGGTTCTTTTACTAAATAATTTATCCGATATCACATAAATAAATTGGTATATGAAATAAATATTAGTTTTAATTACCCGCTTCCAAATTTATGTGATATGCATATATATATTTAGTAATATGATATGTCTCTATCATTATGATAGACAATTTTTTTTTTTTAAATCAAATATATAGAGAAATAAATATAGTATCGTAATGCTTACTTTGTGAAAAGGTGATCAATCCTTCATATTTTAATAGCACAATAAGGCATAGTTGGTCTATAAATACACTTACTCACTTGATTACTTTCAAAATTAAGAAAAACATTATTCCATATATTCTGAATCATGAAAGACACTATAGTTCTTTACCCTGCTTATGGGAGTGGACACTTAATGTCTATGGTTGAATTAGGAAAACTCATACTAACTCACCACCCTTCATTTTCTATCAAAATTCTCATCCTAACACCACCCAACAACAAAAATAATAATCATTCCACCACACAATACATAGCCTCAACCTCTAACAAATTTCCTTCCATAAACTTTCACTTTATTCCTTCCATCTCAGTCACTTTAACACTTCCACCTCACTTATACACCCTTGAACTCTCCCCTCGTAGCAACCACTATGTTCATCATATTCTTCAATCAATCTCCAAAACCACAAACCTCAAAGCAGTTATTTTGGATTTTCTCAATTTTAGTGCTTCACAAGTTACAAACACACTTGAAATTCCCACTTACTTTTACTACACCTCAGGAGCTTGTCTTCTATCACTTTTTCTCCACTTTCCAACTTTTCATGAACAATCCACTAAACCAATTAAGGATTTTGACATTCACACACCTATTGATCTCCCCGGGTTACCGAGGTTATCCGTTGATGACTACCCAAATGAAGGGAAAGATCCGTCGAGTCAAAGTTATTATGTTTTGCTCGAATCTGCTAAATCATTGAGAGAAAGTGATGGAATCATTGTTAACACTTTTGATGAACTTGAAAGAAAAGCTATTAAAGCATTGAGAGATGGATTGTGTGTTCCTGAAGGAACCACTCCATTGATTTTTTGCATCGGACCCGTGCTTTTGTCTTTGTATGAAGATGAAAATATTTGTATGAGTTGGCTCAACTCGCAACCGAGTCAAAGCGTTGTGTTGTTGAGCTTTGGAAGCATGGGGAGATTTTCTAAGGCTCAGTTGAATGAGATAGCATTTGGATTGGAGAAAAGTAAACAAAGATTCTTGTGGATTGTTAGGAGCGAGTTGGATTTAGATGAGCTGAGTTTGGATGAGTTATTGCCGGAAGGATTTTTAGAGAGGACAAAGGAGAAGGGAATGGTAGTTAGGAACTGGGCCCCACAGAGAGCGATATTGAATCACGATTCTGTTGGTGGGTTTGTTACTCATTGTGGGTGGAACTCAATTTTAGAGGCTATTTGTGAAGGAGTTCCAATGATTACGTGGCCGCTTTACGCGGAGCAAAATCTTAATAGAGTGATTTTGGTGCAGGAAATGAAAATTGCATTGAAACTAAACGAGTCAGCGGACAGGTTTGTAAGTGCATTTGAGTTAGGGGAGCGAGTTATTGAATTGATGGAATCAGATAAAGGAAAAGAGATTAGAGAAAGGATTTTGAAGATGAAAATAAGTGCTAATGAGGCAAGAGGAGGAAGTGGTTCTTCTCTTGTTGATTTGAAAAGGTTGGGAGATTCATGGAAGGAGCGTGATTCTTTCAACGAATTATCTCCGAATTCTCCTTTCCTTCTTTATTAAATTATTTTGTGAGAATAAGTTTAAAAAAATGTGTAATGTTAAGAAGTGAATTTCACATTGCAAGTTTAGTGTCTTACTTTTGTGTTTGGTCACTTGTTGTATTTTGAATTCTATCACTATGGAGGTTGTGGATGTTACAGCCAACTGTTATAAGTTTGTATTCATTTCCTTTTTAAATAGAGTTTTAAAAATAAAAAATTGTACTTATATATCTAGAGAAATCTTTTTATTAAGACAATATCCAAAATAATGATGATGGAATATTTTTATTAGGAAGGTTAGATGTTGAAGTAAAATGTGAGAGATATTAATTACTACAAACAATTAACGAGGATTTCATTTCATTTACTATATTGGGGAATATCAGCTGTGACCCATAACAATGGAGGAAGGGTTTGACGTAGAGGATCCACATTTTACCAAAGAAATTCAACATTTGATGAGTTTTTATGCACATAAGAGACACAAGTTTTATTATATTAGTTATAATAATTGTTGTTATATTTAGTTCTTCTTTTACACAGAGATTTTACCACATTACAGTTGATAACTTAATCCATTACGGTCGATGACTTAATCCATTATTTAATATTTTTTTATTTTATCTTTTTTGACTTCAAGTATTATTTCACCTCTTCAGGTGCCTCTTTTGGACAAATTAGTTTTTGTCTCTATTGAGTTAGTGTACAATGATTTTAGTATGTGTCTTAATTGACATACAATCTTTATTTGGATTTTTAACTCTAATTGAAAGGATAATACAATTCAATCCTATACCAATTCAATTATATAAAACAATTTGATTGATTTGTACCAATTTCTATTAACTCTGTATAGATAGAATTTTTCATTCATGCTTTTCTTTTGACGTGTTGTAGACTTTTGTAAAAATCTTTGTAGAACATGACATTCTAAAACTCAAAATAATATATATAATAATTTATACTAAATTTTTATAAAAATTCACAAGGGTTAAATGAAAAACTTTTTTCTAAAGAAATTTTTTTTTACGATTTATTTAAGATATTACATTTTCAAAGTACAAATGTTATTAGATGGTATTATTTTTAATAAAGTAACTACTCATGTTAATGAAAAATTGTGTGGTAAACTTACCATGGAAGAATTGAAAACAGTGGTTTGAATTTATGATTTCCTTTAATATAAAAATAAAATAAAAAATAGTAAAATTTATTACCTTAAATCTTTAATCTTTCATATTCATAGTCTATAAAATTTAAAAATGAAAAAAATAAAAAAAATCTCGAAACTCATTATTCTTGTCAAATATGCATAACTCTCGTGGATGTCGTTATCATTAGTCACATTGTTACCCAAAATTTTCTTCTTCTCTAATTGTCATTACTTAATCATAATATATTTTCTTTTTCTTATATTATATTGTTCATTCTAATTTGAAAATGTTAATTCACATTTTTAAATAATGGGTTGGTTAAGTTAGTTACATTTGAAACACCATATAAATAAATATCATATTCTAACACCATATTCTTTGTACTATTAATTTCAAACTCAACATTCCAGTTAATTATTTTTCTATTTCTTGAAATCAATCAGGTTTCTCAACCAGAGAAATACTTTGATATATGTAAAAAATATTTACTCTATTTCAGTGCATAAAAATTAATCTCTAGTTTTAAATTTCTTAGAAAATTATTTAATATATTTAATTGCTGGTGATCATATGTGGACTTTCTTGTGTTGACTTGCTTGTGGACTATAATAAACACATAGCATAAAAAGATATAGATGAGTAATCCTTATTCAAGACTTTTTCGTAGATAAAAAATTACTTACTAACCAATATTTGTGCGTAAAGTTAAAATTTGTTGTAAATAATTAATACCATCAAAATTTATTGGGTATACCTATAACCTTCTTATTTGGCTTGATAAAATAGGAGACACTTGTATTATACTAATCTACCTCATAAAAGATATTGTTATTTCTAAAAATTCTCATTTCAAATATATTTTTAGAGAACTATTTATATGGAAAAATTAATAAATTTTAAACATTTAAACCACTTTATAAATTAATCCGTATTGAATCACTAACGTTAATTAATTATGATAAACTGATGATACTTGTTAAGGAAATTTCCAAAATATATTTGAATTTTTCTAATAGCTATATTAATGTAGCAAAATTAAATAATTGAATGTATCACTTGGTCAAGTGGTTGCAATGATTGAGTTTAATTCAAACCAATGCATCTATTAAGCTATCAAAAATTGCAATCTTTCACAAGAGTTGTTTTTTTTTCACCAATTGGTATGAGTTGAAGAGTTGTTTTCTTTCACCAATTGGTATGAGTTGAAAAGTTGTTTTCTTTCACCAATTGGTATGAGTATCTCTATAAATAGAGATATTTTAGAGGCAAAAAGAACAGAAGAAAAACAAGACAAAATTCCTGTTACATGAGTCAAATTACAATCAAAAATATTTCTAAGTCATTTCTTCTTTTCTCTAGTGCACGAGAGTAAATGAAGGAACTTTATTTCGTAAAATACCATTGATCGATATGCTTGATGTGAATGTGCAATTCACTTCAAGGATTCCAAAGTATCCTGAAGGGAATTCGCCTAACCCATTTGCATTCAATATATATAGATTGGTGAGGGCGAATCGAACCTAAAGCTTAGTGTGATACACACGCTTTGGAATTTATTTGTGCAACCTTCATCATCATCGAGTTCATCATCTTTTTGTTCAAGATTTGCAGCATACCCCCAATAAAAGATCCAACAATCTTTAGGTTCGATTTTCGATTATTATGACTGTAACTTTTATAGGAGATGGACTTTCTTGACCATGGTGAAAGATACACATTTAATTTATATAAATATATATGATATGTTTGAAGTTCTAAATTCATATGTGGTTCTTCAAAGTAATTATATTTGTTTATGTTAAATTTAACATGTGGTTAGATTGATATGCATGATTTAGAATATATACAAGTATGTGAATTTAATATAGTTTATGCATGAATTTTGCTTGTTTGGATTTTAAAGATTAATTAAAGTCTTAGAAATAATCAAATGAAAATTCATGGTTGAACACCAAAAATTATTTAATATTAATACATTTGTATATTACATTTATGTTTGAAATGTATATATAATAAATTTTTGTTTTCGGATGCATATATAATAATATGGAGATATGATGTGGAAATTAATAATATGCAATTAGAGATAATATATTTTGATTAAATTTTTGTTTATCTATGGTTGATGTTTTTAGACTAAGAGCAAGGATTTATGATTGATCGGTAGAATAAAATTCATTTATAAATTTGGTCTCTTAAATCTTGACAAATATAAATATGTATGGTTTAAGATACATGTTTAATACATTAATTTATTTAAATTAGTGTAAATAATTGTCATAAATATCAAGTGTATGTCTCATTGATAGTGATGCTTCATGTGAGAAGTTATTAAATCAATAATTAATTAAATCATATTATATGTGTATGATGGTATAAAAGTATATGTCAAAAATGATTTGGATATATATTTTAAAATTATTATAAGTTGACAAATGTTTATGGAAAAAACTGATAGAAAATCTTAATGATTTTATTCATTGTTTATTTTCTATTGTGATACTTATTTGCATTTACCATATTTAAATATTAAACTTGAATTAACAAATAGAATTCATGGTGTATGTATTAGTTATAATATAACTATGAAGAAATGTTTTATTTAATAGAAATAAAATGAATTCTTATTTGTTAAGTAGTAGATGACTTACATTTTTGGACCCACCTTATGATATTTAATTATGAGAAATTTTTATGATCTTGCTTTGTTAGGTGGTGGCAATATTATTTAATTCATTCAATGTATTATATATTGGACTTGGATATATTGAAAATATAATTAGAATTTTAAATTGAGATGTTTACTAAATATAGTAAAACAAAAAAATGACATAAAAGTTTGTGTATGTGATAATTGAGATGCTTATTAATTGTATGTGATACAATATGAAGAGATTAAATTGCAAAAGGGTCATGGTTTGGTCATAGTTGGTCAACACTATCAAGAATATAAAAAGTAATTGGATGCTTGATGTAAGTTGTGACTTGTACTACACCTGATATAACATATGTTGCTGGAATATTAAGTCGGTATACAAGAAATTCAAGTAAAGAACATTGACATGTTATTAATAAAGTATTAAAATTTCTGAAATTAACAATTAACTATAGTTTAATCTATAGTGGATATCCTTTATACTTGGAAGGATATACATATGTCAGTTGAATAAATCATGTTGAGGATCAAGCATCCACAAATGGATAAACCTTCAACCTTGGTGGATGTGTAGTTTCTTGGGGTTCAAAGAAATAAACTTGCATTATCGACACCACCATGGCTGCAAAATTTATTGTTCTAGTTGCAGGTAGTAAAGAGGCAGAATGACTAAGAAATTTGTTATATGAGATGCCAATTTGGCCAAAACCAATGGCACCGGTATCCATACATTGCGATAGTCAATCCACACTGTCCAAAGCATATAGTCAATTATATAATGAAAAATCTAGACATATTGGTCTAAAACATAGCTATGTAAATGATTTAATGGAGTGATATCCATAGTGTTTGTAAGAACTGAAAAGAATCATCAGATCCTTTGACGAAAGGTCTGACAAAGGACATGGTGTTGAAAACATCATTAGGGATGTGATTCAAGTTCATATCTAGATAATCACCAATGGTGGAAACGTCAACTCACACTTGAGTAGCATCAAGTCTTGAGTTCAATGATGAAATTACACTATTAGAGTGATTGAAGTACTTGACAATGGAAACATCCCAAAGGATAAAAGTACTTGGACCATAAAATAAAAGTGGTAGGATGAGGTCTCCTCTTAATGGACATATAGCAAGTATTTGCTGAAATGTATAATTATGGGTGCATTTCTGATATAGTCCACCTATATGAGAATGAAGTGGGCCGCTTCATAGAGTTCAAGAGCTTGACTCTTAAATTCTCACGAAAAGGATCTGAGACACAGGGTCTTATCAAATGTGTCATTTTTATAATTCGATCAATGGTGCCGAGATTTCATGTGTAAGTTATGCACACTTGTTCTAATGAATGGTTGGTTCAAAGCTTGTCTACCAATCTATTTAAGGATGAGTGAAAACATAACTTACTAAGTTATGGTTCAAATCGTAAGATACCTTTATCTGAAACCATGAGATTTCCGGAATAACGGGCTTAGATATATTTTGAAAATGTTGGGGGATTGTTAGGGAAATTTCCAAAATATATTTGCATTTTTCTAATAGCTATATTAATGTAGCAAAATTAAATAATTGAATGTATCACTTGGTCAGGTGGTTGCAATGATTGAGTTTAATTCAAACCAATGCATCTATTAAGTTATCAAAAGTTGCAATCTTTCACAAGAGTTGTTTTCTTTCACCAATTGGTATGAGTTGAAGAGTTGTTTTCTTTCACCAATTGGTATGAGTTGAAAAGTTTTTTTCTTTCACCAATTGGTATGAGTATCTCTATTAATAGAGATATTTTAGAGGCAGAAAGAACAGAAAAAAATAAGATAAAATTCCTGTTACATGAGTCAAATTTCAGTCAAAAATATTTCTAAGTCTTTTCTTCTTTTCTCTAGTGCACGAGAGTAAATGAAGGAACCTTATTCCGTAAAATACCATTGATCGATATGCTTGATGTGAATGTGCAATTCACTTCAAGGATTCCAAAGTATCATGAAGGAGATTCACCGGTTAACCCTTTTGCATCCAATATATATAGATTGGTGGGAGTGAATCGAACCTAAAGCTTAGTGTGATATACACGTTTTGGAATTTATTTTTGCAACATTCATCATCATCGAGTTCATCATCTTCTTGTTCAAGATTTGCAGCATACCCCCAACAAAAGATCCAACAATACTTAATACTCATGTATTGTTCGGTAATAACTTATAAGTTTGTTGAATTAAAAGAGATGTGTTTAGTAAATAAAATTTTCTAAGCAACAAATAGTTTATTCTGTTATATTATTTTAAGTAACATTTGAGTTTATAGCTTATAGATTTTTTACATTTTCTTCCATTTATTATTTTATTATTTTTTTATCCTTATGCAATACAAACTACCACATTCACTCACTAGTCTCTGACCCACTAGTTCCCAACCTCACAAATGTTTTCCGTGAAGTATATACTTCAGTGAAGTATATAGAGTATCCAGTTTCTTATATTCCTTGCCAAAATAACTCAAACAAAAAATTTCATGTTATTAATCTTATAAAAAATTAATTAATTAAGTTATGTATTGTTATATTTATTATTATTTTTTCATCTTCTAATTTATTATTTTGATAAAATTAAATTCATTTTTTTTGCCAAATTATAAACAAATTATATTGTTTTTACGATTATTATTCATATATTTGGAGTTTGCTAAACTTTTAAAAAACTATTGAAATTTATGTTTCTATTGTAATAAAAATAAAAAGTAAATGATGTAACAAAGAAAGAAAGTAAAGTAAAGTAGGAAAATTAATTAAAAAAAAAAATGGAGTAAGACAATATTTGAGAGACATTAGATAAAAATGTAACATTTTTTATTTTTTAAATTAAATATATTAAACACTTTAATTTCAATTAACTAATTTTTTAACTATAACTCATTAGTTATTAGTTATAAGCTAGCTTTACAGCTATCAACCAAGTTGTAATTTAATTTTAACAAACGTAGTCGATGGAGGGCAAAAAAGGTTTTATCTCCAATATATTATTTGTTTCAAATCTAACCAAATATCACCCTACAGCAAGTGCAAGTGGTTGATTCTTAAATGTTGCATAAATATCACCCTACTGCAAGTAGTTGATTCTTAAATGTTGCATTTATGTTTTCAACTGTTTTTTTATTTTTATTTATTTATTTTAGTTTTTGATGGAGTTTTAAGTGAATTTAATTCAAATTAAAATGATAAATCTGGATATTATTGTTAACTTTTTCTGTTTTAGTTTCTATAAGTTTTTTATTTTATTTTGTTTTATTTTATCTTTATAAATATTTTTTTTATTTTTTATTTTTATTATTCAGATTTACTTTTTATAATTTTTTATTGAAATTGATTTCATTAATTCCATCGCTATTAATTGAGAGACTAAAATCAAATATTATATATATTATTAGAGTTCATTCAAATAAAAATCAATTTATAATGACTGAAACAAAAGAGTAATGATAAAAAACGAATAAAAAGAATATTTACAAGGATTAAAACAAAAACAAAAACACATAATTACATGAACTAATCATATATTTAAGCCAAATAAAAATTACAATTTCAATAATTCA
>JBBPBS010000738.1:3934819-3959829 GCA_037974835.1 Cicer judaicum | reverse complement strand
AAAAATAAGAAATAAAAATAAAAAAAACTGAAAAGAAATGAATTGATTATCATAAAAATCGATGCAATGATGATCAAAATAAATAAAAAAAAAACAGAAAAGAAATTGATTGATAGTCATAAAAATCAGAATAATGGTGATCAATTGAGTAGAAAAGAAACCGAAGAAGTGAATCAATGACAATACGAATCGGTATAATTGTGGCCAATTAAAAAGAAAAGAAAACAAGAAAAAATAGATTAATGGTAATCAATTGACAATTATTCTCTTGTATTTTGCAATCTACACCCAAAAGTCTATAAATAGAGTGCCACAAGAGGGCATAAGGGGAGGATTGGAAACACAAAATTGAGAGCACAAAAAAATAGAGAGAGATTAATTAGCAAAAGAGAAGAAGAGAATCTGATCTTGAAGTAATCAGTCTAGTAAGGTAACATTTTCTTACTCTTTTCTCTAGTCTGCTTATTAGTTTTTTTTGTTTTTCTCATCTTTTTTAATATATATATTTTTTCTCTTTCTATTTTTTGTTTGTTTGTAAAAGTAAGTTCATATGTTAAGCTTTCATTTTATTTTATTTTTTTTAAATTAATTTTATTTTTACTTTAAAACAGACAAATATTATTATTATTATATTTATTTTTATTTTTTAATACGTATATAAATAAAAAATAATAATAAAATCGGTCAACACACAAATATTTTCTATCCAAGAACTACGTGTGTTTTGATTTCCCTATTCCACCTAGGGATACGTAGGAGCAAGGTCTTCTTCTTGTCAAACCAAATTAATAAAAAAAATATTTTTTTCTTCTTTCATTAATGTAAATAATTTACTTTTTTTTATTATTTTTCTTGGGGTAACAATAAATAAATAAATAGTTTGTATATAATTAATTATAGGGTAATCGTTTTAACGGACGTTGTAGGGTCCCTACTCGTAATCGACTCCCGAATCTAAATTTTTGGTTCAAAAATATTATTTTAAGTTTTATCCCATTTTTCCTAAAAAAAAAAATTGGCGACGACCTCCTTTTTTTAGCGAACAAACCAGACGCGACAGCTGGCGACTCTGCTGGGGACTTTTGAGAGTCAAGCTCAATCTAATTAATTATATATAGTTATTTTATTATTTATTATTTTATTTATATTACCCCTATTGTTTTATTTTTGTTATTTTGTTATATTATTAATATAATTATATGTGTTTTTTTTTTCAATTTATTTTTATTATGATGATTTTTTTATTTTATGTATTTTTCTATATACCCTAACACGATTCACACACTTATGAGTGGGCTCTATACCCGGGCTGAGTGCAAACCTAAGATAAGTTAGAGACTGTGTAATGATAATCTTCTGGATGTACATCTTGTTTGGTTGTCATGAAAGTCTCACCTAGAGTTGACCTTTTCTAGAATATTGCCATTTTAATAGTTTACCTATTAATTGGTTTAATATTTTAGAATTGAGTTGTGTGCTCTAGGAACCAATTTAGAACTATAGAGCTACCCTTAGTAAAGGTTCACATGAAAAATGGCATAAATAACACGTACATACGAAAAACTTACTCTATGTCATGTTCACTACCAGCTAGTTTACCCAAGTTTTTTTTTTCCTCATCATCATCATTTTTTTTTTGCATAATATTCTTTATCATAGTTACTTTTGAAAAATCATTATCTCATCATTTTAAAAACCATAGAAATTAAAGCTTGTTGTGAATAACGTTAACCGCAGGAAATATGGGATCAAATGGTGGTTCAAACATTATTCCATTAAGAAAGACCTTACCATTGAGAGTTCTTAAACCGGATGTAAACAACATTACAATCTTGCTCGGAAGTTGAAAAAAATACAACGTGTAATCTTTATGGGGAAATTCGGCAAAATTCTTGATTTACTTGAAGTTAATGTACAAGTGGATGCACTTACAGCATTGGCCCAATTCTATGATCCTTCTTTCAGGTGTTTCACTTTTAAGGACTTTCAGTTGGCCCCAACGTTGGAGGAGTTCGAACGAATAATGGGATACCCGATGAAAGGGAGTAAACCGTACCAATACATGGAACACTATCCATCACTGATAATAATTGTTGAAACGTTTGATATGCCTATAAAGGAAATAGAAGACAATAGAATCAACAAAGATAATTTGATCGGATTTCCGATAAAATATCTTGAGGAGAAAGCAGTAAACTTAGCAAGAGATGGAAAATGGGACATTTTCATGGATGTGCTTGCCTTAATTATATATGGAATTGTTTTATTTCCAACTATTAAGGATTTTGTGGAATTCATGGCGATAGACGTCTTTTTGGCTTACAAGCATAGAGGGGAGAATCCAGTACCGGCAGTTTTGGCTGACATTTACTGCACACTCGACCTCCGTCATGAGAAAGAAGGGGGCCTAATCCATTGTTGCTCGCCAATACTCTATGTTTGGTTTGTCAAACATATTTTTCAAGACATGCATCAATTAAGAACTAAGAGTAGAAAGGAATGGGCCAACGTTCTAGCAAATCTCAACGAAAGAACGATTCAATGGTACTCCAGAAGTCAAGATATAAATGAAGTGATTTGTAGATGCGGTGTTTTTGTCGATGTTCCGCTCATGGAATCCAAAGGGTGTATAAATTATAGTCCCTATGTTGCATTGAGACAATTGGGTTATCCTATGACAAAACCTCCAATAATGGATGTAACAAAATCGTTTGTCATTCATGGACGAGATGTTTATGATGCAAGCTTAATGAGAAGAATACGTACGTCTTGGAGAGAGGTTGTTAGAAGAGGTCAAGAATTAGGGCCTAGAAGTTGTGGTATAGGAGAGGAATATCATAATTGGGTGAAAAATAGGGCACTAGAGGTCAAGTTGCCTTTTCATAGCACCATAATTACTCCCGAATAATAACAACAAAATCTTTTTGCAGTACTCAAGATTTGGAGGCCGACTTAGCTCTCAAAGGACAAGAAATTGAAAAATTACAAAAATAATTGGAGATGGGGCTTATAGAGATATGGAGTATAAGAATACTCAACAATCCCTTATCTTGGAGAAAGTACAAAAAAGGGCAAGAGAGGAAGAAGAAAGCAAAGAGAGAACTCGAATCTGTTTGCGGGGTGCGAATGAAGAGTTAAGACTCAGACGTCAAGAAAGGGATGATGCAGTGATTGAAGGTCTTAGACTTAAAGAGTTACTAAAGAAATCTGGGGAAAAGCATGAAGTCATCCGTCGACAAGAAGCAAATCTAAAGCAACAAATAGAGAGAGTAAGGGCAGAATGTGAAAGCAAGATCATGGTAGAAAGGCAATGTCAAGAAAGAGTAGAAATGGGATTGAAAAGCAAAAAGATTGTTTCTAGCTATACCAGATTAAATAACACTAAAAAATTGCTCATAGGTGCGAATAAGAAAAAGGAAGAAGAAAGGCATTTTGTGGCGTCAAACACAACTAATCCTTCTTTTGTGCATCGCCCTTACGCCGCTGCAAATTCACAAAGCTCGGGTACCCTAAGTCGACACTTACAAGGGAATCAAGATTCACATGAAAGTCAGGGAAAAAACTATCGTGGGAGGAAGTTTGTACATTTCGACCCAATTCCTATGACTTATGCAGAGTTGTTACCGCATTTGGTTAGCAATTCTATGGTTGCACTATGTCCAGGGAAACCTATACAACCACCCTACCCTAAAGGATATGACTCGAACACCACATGTGATTACCACTCTGGGGCTATGGGACACTCTACTGAAAATTGTCTAACTTTAAAATTAAGGTCCACGATTTGCTTAAAGCTGGATGGTTGAATTTTAAAGAAAATGAACCTAGCGTGAGAAATAATCCCCTACCAGTTCATGGAGGTTGAGAAAATTAAGACGCCGATGGAATTGATTTTTTATCAGCTATGTAAATTTGGATTAATCCGAGGAAATGCCAATTCGAAATCAAGATGCAATTTCCACCTCAATGAAGATCATTCCATAGAAGAATGCAAGGAGTTCAAAAATGAACTTCGAAAATTGATAAACATAGATACCATTCAAATAGGTCGTTGGGAAAAGAATGACGATATGATTGCAACCCAATCAGAAGAAAAACTTGGCATAACCATCCCAAAGCCATTGGTCATTCATTTCACTAAGGAGGAAAGTGTGAATGCCCCTGGTGATTTGAGGACCTTAATAGTTCAGATACCAAGCCCTTTTCCATATAAAGACAACAAAGCGGTACCTTGGAACTATGATATAGAGGTACATCTAGCTGAACATAAGAATAAAGATGTTTTTAGCTCTAAATCCACCGATGTCACGAATGTTTCAGCGATAGGAGGAATGACTAAAAGTGGTCGGATATACCCCCCAGAAAAATCACAAAGAGAAATGATAGTGGCGTTTGAGAAGCCATACACAGATAAAGGGAAAAATAAAGTAATTGAAAAAGTCGAAAAGGAGAAAATAGAAAATGAGAAAGAGGTTTCAAATGAAGAAGCTCAAGAATTTCTCAAAATTATCCAACAAAGTGAATACAAAATAGTTGACTAACTCAACCATACTCCCACAAAGATTTCATTGTTATCCCTCTTGATGAATTCTGAGTCCCACCTAAAGCTATTGATGAAAATACTAAACGAGGCTCATGTCACTCACGACATCACTTTAGACAAATTTGGAGGCATCATAAATAACATCACTGCCAACAATCACCTAACTTTCACAGATGACGAGCTGCCAACCGAAGGAAGAGGGCATAATAAAGCACTACACATATCAGTAATGTGCCTCGACCATATAATATCAAGAGTCCTCACTGACAATGGCTCATCGCTGAATGTCATATCAAAATCGACATTAGAAAAACTACCTTGTGATGGTACGTATATGAGACCAAGTCCCATGGTTCTTAGAGCTTTCGATGGGAGTCGCAGAGAAGTAATGGGGGAAATTGAACTCCCAATCAAATAGGCCCGGTCACATTTGAAATCACGTTTCAGGTGATGGATATTGTACCCGCCTATAGTTGTCTATTAGGAAGACCATGGATACATTCTGCCGACGTAGTGCCATCAACCTTACATAAAAAGCTGAAATATATGGTAAATGATCAATTGGTAATCGTGTCTGGAGATGGAGACTTGTTGGTGAGTAAGTTGTCCACCACGCCTTATGTTGAGACAGCAAAAGAAGCTCTAGAAACTGCCTTCCAAACACTAGAAATTGTGGACACTGTTTATGTCGAGACGACACCTATAGAACCACATATGTCAAACACGGCTATTATGGTGGCCAAGTTCATGTTGAGCAGAGGACACTGTCCATGGCACGGGTTGGGGAAGGATGAAGAAGGGCTTAAAGAACCAGTGGAACTTCCTGAGAATAGAGATAAGTGGGGTTTAGGCTACAAACCCACCAGGGCTGACAAATGGAGATTAGTCAAAGAGAAAAAAGAAAAAAGATTAGCTCGAATTGAGAATCGAGAACCAAGAATTGAAAGGATTCCCATCTGTGACATCCGACAGAATTTCCAAAGTGCAAGACCAATAAGTGAGATCCATATTGTAGTAGTTGAAGACGACATGTTTGATAGGGAGGCTAATTGGATTCATCCGTGTGGTGCAGGAGCAGAAGTCAGGAATTGGAAAGTAGTCAAGTCACCTATAATATTTAATGCAATTTCCATGTAATTACTGTTACTACGACCTTAAGATGCTTCATTATATTTAGGATGGTCACAATGTTGTTTTCTCAATACTTTGAATTTTAATAAATGCATTTTTATTTTGTTTTCTTATTGTTCTTTCTTACCACTTTCATTTTTTAATATTCATTCGCCATTTTTTTTTCTCTCTCCTTCTTTCTCCTTATCCTAGCCTTGAATCTTGCAGATTTAGGAATAGTTCATTCACAAACGACTGTACTACGATTTCGCAGCATAATCTTAACCATCTTGTTAGTCAGATAGAAAAAGATAATGAAGAAGATTATGAACCCCCTCTAGATTTGTTAAGAGCGGTAGAATGGGAAACCAAGGGTATCGTGCCCTTTGAGGAACCAATAGAAATTGTTAATCTAGGGACGGAAGAAGGAAGGAAAGAAATTAAGGTTGGCACCATCTTAAGGAAAGAAGTATATCACAAATTAATCCAACTCCTACATGAATACAAAGATGTTTTTGCCTGGTCATATCAAGATATGCCTGGACTGGATACTAGCATAGTGGAACATAAATTGCCCTTAAAACCTGATTTTTCTCCGATCAAACAAAAATTAAGGCGAATGAAGCTCGATATGTCATTAAAAATTAGGGAAGAATTACAAAAACAATTTGACGCATGATTCCTCGCTGTGGCAAATTATCCTCAATGGATAGCCAATATTGTACTAGTGCCAAAAAAGGATGGCAAAGTACGAATGTGTGTCGATTATAGGGACCTTAGTAAAGCCAATCCTAAAGACAATTTCCCGTTACCTCACATTGATATTTTGGTTGATAATACGGCTGGCCATTCACTCTTTTCCTTTATGGATGGTTTCTCTGGGTATAATTAAATTAAGATGGCAGCTGAAGATATGGAAAAAACGACTTTCATCACTCCTTGGGGAACATTTTGTTACAAAGTAATGCCTTTTGGTCTGAAGAACGTTGGGGCAACCTACCAAAGAGCTATGGTAACCCTATTCCATGACATGATACATAAAGAGGTCAAAGTTTATGTAGGCGACATGATTGCTAAGTCACAAACAGAAGAAGAACATATTATTGATTTAAAGAAACTCTTCGAAAGACTTAGAAAGTTTAAGCTAAAGCTCAACCCTTCCAAATGCACTTTTGGTGTGAGATTGGGCAAAGTATTGGGATTTGTGGTTAGTCAAAGGGGAATAGAGGTTGATCCCGATAAGATTTGAGTCATTGCATAAATGCCTCCCCCGAGTACAGAAAAAGAAGTTCGTGGTTTTCTTGGGAGACTAAATTATATTTCAAGATTTATATCACAACTAACTACTACTTGTGAACCGATATTTAAACTTTTATGGAAAAATCATCCAGTTGTGTGGAACGAAGAATGACAAAATGCATTTGAAAAAATCCGACAATATTTGCAAAAGCCTCCAATTCTAGCCCCACCAGTTTTGGGCCGACCCTTGATTATGTATCTTACAGTCCTCGACAGGGCCATGGGATGCGTATTGGGGCAACATGATGAAACAGGAAAAAAAGAGCATGCCATTTACTATCTAAGTAAAAAATTTACAGATGTTGAAACAAGATATACAATGTTAGAACGTACTTGTTGTGCCTTAGCATGGGCGGCTCGTCACTTGAGGCAATACATGCTTTGCCATACAACTTATTTAATATCCAAAAAGGATCCAATCAAGTACATTTTTGAAAAGTCCGCTCTCACAAGGCGAATTACTCGATGGCAGATGATGTTATCAGAGTATGATATTACCTATGTTACTCAGAAAGCCATCAAAGGGAGTGCCTTAGCAGATTATCTAGCTAATCAACCTGTGGATGATTATAAATCAATGCAATGCGAATTCCCAAACGAAAGCATCATGGTTTTGTCTGAAGAAAATGATGATGGAAAATGGACCTTATTGTTTGACGGGGCCTCAAACATAATGGGGCATGGGATTGGGGTTGTTTTAATATCTCCCAAAAAAAGGTTCATACCTATCATAGCGCGATTGTGTTTTGATTGAACCAATAATATGGTGGAATATGAAGCTTGTGCCATGGGAATTTTAGTGGCTTTAGAATCAAAAGCAAATGTTCTAGAAGTATATGGAGATTCAGCCCTAGTCATTAATCAGCTTAACCAAGAATGGAAAATTCAAGATAAGAAGCTGATACCCTATTTTACCTACATAAAAGAATTGTCTTTAAAATTTGACAAAATCACGTTTCACCATGTCCCTCGAAAAGACAATCAATTGGCTGATGCTTTGGCTACTTTATCATCTATGTTCCAAATAAATAGAAACGATGAAATCCCATCAATTAAACTGGAGAGTCAAGATTATCCAGCCTATTGCCATGTAATGGAAGAAGAAACTGACGGAAAATCGTGGTATCACGACATCAAACATTATCTTATGAATAAAGAATATCCTCCCGGTATATCGGAGAATGAGAAAAGAACACTGAGACGGTTAACCGCAAGCTTTTTGGTGAACGAAAATATTTTGTATAAGAGGAATCACGATATGGTACTCCTCAGATGTGTTGATGTCAATGAGGTGAAAGAAAGTCTACAAGATATCCACGATGGCTCTTATGGGATCCATATGAATGGACACGCCATGTCTAGAAAGATTCTTTGGGCCGGATATTATTGGCTCACCCTAAAAAAAGATTGTTTTAATTATGTAAAGAAATGTCATAAGTGTCAAATATATGCTAATAATATCCACGCCCCACCAGTGCCCCTGAACACCCTTTCAGCGCCCTGGCCGTTCTCAATGTGGGGCATAGATGTCATCGGAATGATCGAACCAAAAGCATCAAATGGACATCGCTTCATCTTGGTGGCAATTGATTACTTTACCAAGTGGGTAGAGGCCGCTTCATATGCCAATGTAACCAAAAATGTGGTAGTCAAATTTATAAAAAGGGAATTAATATGTCGTTATGGTCTACCAAGCAAGATCATTACTGACAATGCCACAAATCTAAAAAACAAAATGATGGATGAATTGTGTGTCACCTTTAAAATTCAACACCATAACTCGTCCCCATATAGACCAAAAATGAATGGTGCAGTTGAAGTAGCAAATAAAAACATCAAAAAATTATTCAGAAAATGGTTATAACATACAAAGATTGGCATGAGATGTTGCCGTTTGCACTACACGGTTACCGTACTTCGATACGCACTACAACTGGGGCAACCCCTTTTTCCTTAGTATATGGGACGGAGGTTGTGCTACCTATTGAAATAGAAATCCCCTCGCTAAGAGTATTAATGGAAGCTAAACTAGAGGAGTCGGAATGGGTACAAACACGTTTTGATCAATTGAATTTGATTGAAGAAAAAAGGTTGGCGGCCTTATGCCATGGGCAATTATACCAGAAAAGACTGAAAAAAGCATATGAGAAAAAAATACTTCCTCGAGAATTCCATGAAGGAGACCTGGTACTGAATAAGATCTTACCCATTCAAAAGGATTATTGTGGGAAATGGACTCCTAACTATGAGGGCCCATACGTTGTGAAAAAAGCTTTCTCGGGTGGAGCTTTGATCCTTACGAATATGGATGAAAAAGATTTAGCTCTTCCTGTAAACTCAGACGCCGTAAAAAAGTATTATGCTTAAATAATGAATACTCGCTAGGTTGAAAACCTGAAAAGGCAACCTAGGTAAAATTAGGGTACAAAAAAATATACCCGCTAGATTGAAAACCCGAAAGGGCGACCTAGGCAAAAATTAGGGTAAAAAAAAAAAACAAAAAAAGAAACCCGCTAGGTTAAAAATCGGGAAACCTAGGCAAAAGTTAGGGTACACAAAAAATGTTTGTTGGGTTGAAAATCCAAAAAGGCAACCTAAGAGAAGAAGAAAATTAACGACAAAAAAAAGGATAGAGAATATTTACTTGAAATGACAAGACCAACAATATGGACCATATTACGGCACGAGAAGTTAGTACAGTCTACTTTTGAATTACTAGTAACCAAGTCGGATCTTCCACCCATTTCTTTTGTTTTATCGTATGTGTATATATATATATATTCTTTCAATATATTGATATATATTGTTGTCACCTTTATAATTTAACTCTATTTTTGAATGTACATTACCATACCTCAATATAATGAAATCGGGTATAACTTAAGATCACATTATTAATTCTTCTTCAAAAAAAAAAAAAAGTGGAAAGAACAAAAAAAAACGAAAAATAGAAGAGGACAAAGATCAAAGATATCACGTTCAAGAAAAGGGTATAAGTGCTTTTTCTTATTGATAAAAACCGACATATTCATTCATTCACTCATTCACTCATTCACTCATTCATTCATTCACTCATTCATTCATTCACTCATTCATTCATTCACTCATTCATTCATTCATTCATTCGTGACATTTTATAAATTTAAAGCCGAGAAAACGACCCGCATGTTGAAGCCGGGAAAACGACTCACACTTGAAGCCGAGAAAACGACCCACACGTTGAAGTCGGGAAAACGACTCACACCCGAAGTCGAGAAAACGACCCACATGTTGAAGCTGGGAAAACAACTTGCACACTAAAGCTGAGAAAACGACCCGCGTGTTGAAGTCAGGAAAACGACTCGCATCCCCGAAGTCGAGAAAACGACACGCATGTTGAAGCCGGGAAAATGACTCGCACGTCGAAGCCGAGAAAATGACCCGTAAGTTGAAGCCTGGAAAACAACTCGCACACGAAGCCGAGAAAACGACTTGTATGTTGAAGCCGGGAAAACGACTTGCACCCTGAAGCCGAGAAAACGACCCGCATGTTGAAGCCGGGAAAACGACTCGCATCCCGAAGCTGATAAAATGACCCGCATGTTGAATCCGGGAAAACGACCCGCATGTTGAAGTCGGGAAAACGACTCGCACCTCGAAGCCGAGAAAACGACCCACATATTGAAGTCGGGAAAACGACTCGGACCCTAAAGCCGAGAAAACGACCCACATGTTGAAGCCGGGATAATGACTCGCATCCCGAAGCCGAGAAAACGACCCACATGTTAAAGTCGAGAAAACGACTCGCATTCTTCTAAAAAATTATTTTTTCGGACAAAATTAGAGTTGTTATCTTTACTTATTTTTAATTTGATTCTCAAGTAAATTCTAAGTAAAGAGGGGCAGCTGTCGACACCTAATTTTGTTCGATTTTTATTTATTTTTTACTTTTTATTAAAAAAGGAAATATTAATAATAATGACAATAATAATAAATATATAAATATATGTGAAGAAATATAAAAATAAAAATAAATAATTAGGGATATAAGCTTTAAACAATCACAAGTGTTTTCGGTTCTTGTTTGCCTCTAATTCTTGTTCAAACTCTTTTCTAAAATATAAAAAAATAATAATAAGAAATAAAAATAAAGAAAACTGAAAAGAAATGAATTGTTTGTCATAAAAATCGATGCAATGATGATCAAAATAAAAGGAAAAAAAAACAGAAAAGAAATTGATTGATTGTCATAAAAATCAGAATAATGGTGATCAATTGAATAGAAAAGAAACCGAAGAAGTGAATCAATGGCAATAAGAATCGGTATAATTGTGGCCAATTAAAAGAAAAGAAAATCGGAAAAAATAGATTAATGGTAATTAATTGACAATTATTCTCTTGTCTTTTGCAATCTACACCCAAAAGTCTATAAATAGAGTGCAACAAGAGGGCATAAGGGGAGGATTGGAAACACAAAATTGAGAGCACAAAAAAAATATAGAGAGATTAATTAGCAAAAGAGAAGAAGAGAATCTGATCTTGAAGTAATCAGTCTAGTAAGATACTATTTTCTCTAGTCTGTTTTTTAGTTTTTTCTGTTTTTTTCATCTTTTTTTAATATATATATTTTATCTCTTTCTATTTTTTTTTTTTATAAAAATAAGTTCATATGTTAAGCTTTCTTTTTCTTTTTTAAATTGTTTAATCCTAAAATTACTTTCTTTGTAATATAAAATAATAAAAAAATAACTAATTGATGTCTATAGATAAAAAATAAATTTCATCATATTGTAATTTAATAGAAAATTCATAATACGTCTTTATCAAATAAAAAAAAATTATAACGGATAAATATTTTTACCCTTAAGATTAGAATTAATGGTTGTTGCCGTCGGATGAAATTCATCCTCGCTCGCTGCACCATATTATTCACTTTCAATCGTTGATGGCCTTTGTGTCGCGATAGATCCGACAATGTACGAGCAAATCATTTAACAGATTATTTCACCGTCGTGTTCATTTGTCTCGTTCACATACCGCCACGTTACGAATTTTTTTTTTTAAAATTAATGTTTTTTTTTACTTTAAAACAGACAATTATTATTATTATTATTATTATTATTATTATTATTATATTTATCATTATTATTATTATTACATTTTTATTTTTATTTTTTAATACGTATATAAATAAAAAAATAATAATAAAATCGATCAACACACAAATATTTTCTACCCAAGAACTACGTGTGTTTTGATTTTCCTATTCCACCTGGGTATACGTAGGAGCAAGGTCTTCCTCTTGTCAAACCAAATTAATGAAAAAAAATATTTTTTTTCTTCTTTCATTAATGTAAATAATTTACTTTTTATTATTATTTTTCTTGGGATAACAACAAATAAATATATAAATAAATAGTTTGTATATAATTAATTATAGGGTAATCGTTTTATCGAATTTTTCCTAAAAAAAAAAAATTGGTGGCGACTCTTTTTTTTCGCGAACAAACCGAACGCGACACTATCTTTCTATAATGGGGCACTTTTATGTTCCTTCTTGCTTAGTTCGTGGAGAATATTTAGATAATCTCACTTTCTTTAGACTATGACAACTATTTGTTAAAATCTAAATTAAAACAATGTAACCCTTCATGGATTGAGGCAATTACCTTAGTTTTCAAAGCCCATGTATTTTCATCTATCATCCAGATATTCCATCCTCCTTTTGAGATACAACTTAACTAACTCTTTCAACCTTATTTTTACTATCATGTCTGTCTTATTAAATAATACTTCAAAGAAAGAGAATGTAAATTCATTCACATGATCTAACAATTCATTGGAAAATCTTCAATTAACATATTTTACCAAAAAGGGTTGAGTTTTTCTAAGGTGTCTTAGTCAAAAGAAAAGACTAAAGTGGTGAAAATTATACGACGACTGTAACAAAAAACTATAGTTGATCATATTTTTTCCAATAGGTCATCATTCAATCATTGATGGAGACAACAATAATCAAGATACACTAATTTGCAACAATTGAGTGAAAATAACGATAAGCATAAACATGACAAACTTGATTTTGCTTGAGTTTGAGTTCAAATCTTGTTTTACATAATGAAGTTTTTCAAGGAAGTGATCAAGTCAAGAAATTTATTTCTTACACAAAAAACACTTTTCTTCCCAAACAAGGTCATTCCATCCTCTTGTTCTAAAAAAATGAATAATGATATCAAATAAAAAGCTAAAGATTAGGTATGTATCTTGAGTTTTTGCCTGAGTAAATACAATCATAGAGTGTAGATCCATGCATCTTGTGCTAATCATGTATGCATCATTCTAGCATCATATCATGTGTTTCACCTCATGCATATCGACATAACTTGACACAAGTCACGCACCTTGCATCATGCTAACGTTTAAAGATCTTGCAATCTTCTAATTATATGGCATCTCACATGGTCGCACCAAGCCCAACGCTCGAATGAAACACAAGTTATTTCCCAAATATCACTCAATCTCTAAAGTTTCTCACAAAATGATCAATAAACAATTTACCCAGTGATTAAAATAAGATTTGATCGTATTGTAGTAACCTTCAAGATGTACATCTTTCTTGGTTATGACTAATGCGTTGTTTGAGTTATGGTAACTTACTGAATGTACATTCTATTTGGTTATCACAAGCAAAATTTATGGATAAATTTTGGTGGCGACTCCATTGAATGCGAGGAAAACTCGAAATTTTAGGTTGCGACACGTGGCGTCATCTTCGTTTGTAACAAACTCAAGTCGTTTTCAATTGTTTGAATGTGGATGTAGGAAAGCAATGTGTATATTCATCTTTAACCCCGATGAAAACACTGAACGAAGATTTTGGAGATGTCATCATTGGTATCTGAGTAACTTTTCTTAGATATTTTTGTTTTTATGTTTATTCTTTGTAGTTGTAGTACCCCAATTTTGTTCGACCAAATTTCAAAAAATAATATATCATAATAATGTCTTTAATTTTATAAATTTAAGATCACATTTTATTGTTCTTATTTTTTTAAAAAAAATTGAACTCATAAATCTATTTCAATAATTGAGCTCGCATTCTTATTGATGTTTTAACAAAGTGTCCAATTTACATCATAAAAATATATATATAAATAAAAACGTAACAAACGATATATAAAGCTTCTTATTGATGTTTTAACAAAGTGTCCAATTTACATCATAAAAATATATATAAAGCTTCCCTCTTTCATATTTTAAGCTTCCATGTTTCCCTTCTGTTGAATCTTCACCAACTTTGAACTCTTCAAAAAGTAGAAGCCTCATCTTCACCAACTTTGCACTCCACCAAAAAGTAGAAGTCTCATCGTCACTTGTCATTTTATAATATATACCAAACGATAAAAAAAAATTAAAAAAAAAACGGAACTCAATTTATCTCATAAACGTAGCGATTCATTCTTGTAGCCTATAAATTGAGAACTAAAATTTGGTTTGAAAGAGTTTAATTTTTCTAAAAAATTAGAATAGAGGAAATATAGTTATTCTTTACTTCTAAGATCAACAAAGAATATCATCATCTTCTTAAATCTAAAGAGTTAGAAAGAGCATAAGCCACACACCACAACCTTCATCATCCTTTGTAAATCCCTTAGGAAATCATCATCAAACTGACCTCCGCAAACCACCACCACAAGTGCTATCGCTAGAGTGTCTACAACCACCACCGTCAACTTCGACCCTCGATGAACCATCACTGCAGGCAACTCCCTTTCATGGCCGCTTTTTTATGTGTTTGTTCTCTCTCACTCTCTCTTAAGAATGAAACTTATTTCTCTCTTTGTGTGTTTGTTTACTTAAAAAAAACATTCATAATAAATAAATATTAGATTAATTAGATGTGAAATCTTTTTAATTTTTGAGTTGTTAAGACACAAGTTGTACCAATTGGTGACTTTAAAACTGATAATAATAAAAGATATTCTTAAACGGACTTACTGAATGAGACATCTTTTTACTCCTTGAGTTTTTAAGACACGAGTTGTACAACTTCATACTCTTAAAACTCATTTTTTTCAAAATAATTATTCAAATCAAACAAACTATTTCTTTTTCTTCTCTTTCAATTTTTTTATCAACAATAAAACGCAATTTTTTTAAAAGCAATCAACACATCGGTATTTTCTACCCAAAAACTACGTAACTTTGATTTCTCCATTGCACTGAGAGATATGTAGGAGCAAGACACTCTTGTCAAGCACATTAAAAAAAAATCTATTTTTTTCCTTCTATTTTTTAAGCACACATTTATTTTTAGAAACAATTGATATTCATATTTAATAATAAGGACAAATAAGTATGTTTAATTTATTATTAATTTTGCACAATTATTTATAAGCAACTGTTTTTTAATTGATGTCGTAGGGTGCTAATACATTCCCTATTCATAATCGACTTCCGATCTCAAAATTTTGTTTCAAATACAATTTTTTTTAAGGGTTTCTAAATATTTTCCCTATTTTAAAATAAACTTTGGTGACAACTTCATTGAATTTGACAAACACTCGAAATTTTAGGTCACGAAAACTAACACCGTCATTGGGGACCCTTAGATTGTCAAAGTTAACATAATTAATTGTCAAAGCTAACAACATCACGTTTGCACACACTTGAGTGTGACCTTAATACATAGTTTGAGTAAAACTTAAGATTTATCTGAAGTTGCTTAGTGTTAGCTTTCTGGATGTACATCCTGTTTGGTTAGCATGAAAACTTCACCTAAAGTTTCATTTCTTTTGGGAATTAGTGTCACTTTTAATAGTTTATCTATTGTTGTTGACAATATCCAAGATATAATCCATGGCCACCTTGAGAGAGAATTGCTAACTAAGAAAGCTCACAAATCTTTTATATGTAAGTAAAACATATGTATGTCACAATGGAAGCATTTTTCTTTTCCATATTCAAATCAATATTATCCTTTGTTGAAAAAACTAATTTTTTTTTTTAAAATAAAAAAACAAAAACATTCTTCTCTATAGTATTCCAATTTTATCTTTTTAGATTGATGAAATAAAAACCTCATTTTTCTTGAACTCTCATTTTTTTTTCTTCACATTTTGTATATATCTCCCCTTATCCATTTTTTTTTTCACATTCCATAAAACTTAAAAAGGGAAAAATAAAATGACCATGATCAAGCGAAAATTAATTACATTTTCAATAGCATTAATGTGTCTCTTTGCACTGCTTGTCATTTTACATCAAAATAAATGTGTCTTCAAATCTTTCATCATATTTGCATCATCTAAAAAAAATAATCAAATTTGATGTGTGTTATGTCACATTCTTGCATTTGTTACAAGAAAATTCACTCTTAAAAATAGTTCAAACCAAATGCATATTTAAGTCATGATATTCATTTATGAAGAAAAAAATAGTCTCACATAGAGATCTAGCATTCATATTTATGACATTCTTATGCATGTACACAAAAAATTATTGTGTGCCAAATTTTAATTCTTCGAATTTTGGTTTGTCATTTTCATCCATGCATCACATTTCAAATTAAAAAAAATCAAAAATAAAGATATCATCTTCATATGTGCAAAAGTGCCTAATATTTAATTTCATATTGAACAAATTGATCGTTTCACATAATACACTCAAAATTAGTCTCACATAAAGCTCTAAGAGACATTAACATAAAGTTCACATTGCATATGTCATTACACCCTCATATAATGCTAAAAATCCTAATAGTACATTAAAAGCCATTGCAAATAACCAAAATTCAAAAAAATTAGCATGCACTGCTTATTAAATCATGTATACATCATTCTAACATCATATCATGCATTTCACCTCATGCATCTAGGCATAACTTGGCACAATTCATGCACCTTGCATCATGCTCACATTTAAAGATATTACAATCTTCTAATTATATGGCATGCCGCATACTCGCACCAAGCCCAACGCTCGAATGACACGCCAATTATTTCCCAAATACCACTAAATCCCTAAAATTTTGCACAAATTGACCAATAAACAATCTACTCAATGATTAAATTAAGATATGTTCTTATTGGAGTAACCTTCAAGATGTACATCTTACTTGGTTATGATTAATACTTTGTTTGAGTTGTGATAACTTACTGAATGTACATTATGTTTGATTATCACAAGCAAAATTTATGTATAAATTTAGTTGTGGCAACAAAAACTAGTCCTATATTTCTAGATATGAGGTGTGATATCTTAAAGATCCTATAAAATTTCAAAAGATCCAATTTTTCATTAGCAACTCAAACATTGAGACTAATATTTCTTTGGCACCTTAGAGTCCAATGTTCATTGGCGCTCCAAAGCCAAACATAGACACCTGAAATTCCAATCTCCATTGCCACTCCAAAGCCCAATATTATTAGCAAGCAAAAATGTCAAATTTTCATTGACAACTCAAACACTAAGTCCAATGTTCATTGAACTCCAAAGCCCAACATAGGCACCTCAAAATCCAATATCCATTGACACTCCAAAGCCCAACATAGACACCTCAAACTCCAATCTTCATTGGCACTCCAAAACACAACATAGGCACCTTAAAGTCCAATCTCCATTGTCACACCTAAGCCCAATATTATTGGCAAACAAAAACTCCAATTTTCATTGGCATCTCAAATAGTAAGTTTAATCTTTATTGGAACCTCAAAGTCCAATGTTAATTGGCACTTCAAAGCCCAACATGGACACCTCATAGTCCAATCTCCATTAGCACTCCAAATCCCAAAATCTATTTTCAAACAAAAAGTCCAATCTTCATTGGCCTCTTAAACATTAATCTCAATCGCTATTGGTACATCACAGACCAAAATTCATTGGCACCCAAATGCCCAATATTCATCGACAAATAAAAAGTCTAACTTTCATCAGCATCTAAAACAAAAAGTCTACTTCGTTGGAAAACACATACAAAAATGTCCAATTTTCGTCGACATCTGAAACAAAAAGTCCAATATTCTTGGGCGTCCCTGTAAATTCAATCTTCATTGGCTCTTTAAGCCCAATATCTATTAAAATCCACAACCATCGTTAGTTGGTAGCTTAGAATTCTTTGATACACCAAAGCCAAATATCAATTGGAATCCACAACATGTACCCTTTACAATCCAAAGCCTAAGATCTACAAGGCACCTCTAACCCGAATATTCCATTGGAAAACAAAAAGTCCAATTTTCATTAGCCCCTCAAATGAAAACTCCAATCATAACTGGCATCTCAACCAAAGCCTAATGATCCATTAGTAACGTAAAGGCCCAATCTTTATTGGCAATATATAAGCCCACGTCCATTAACCTCCCAAAAGTCCAATAATCATTAACACCCCAACCAAAATCCCATCACCAATTGACAACCAAAACCCAATATTCATTGACATCGAAATCTCAGTTCTCAATATCCATGGACACCCAACACCAACGACCTATACTACACTGCATAATCCCAATATTTGTTGGCATCCAAAAGCCCAATGTCCATTGGCAATCCAAAGCCAAATTTTTATTGGAACTGTAACAACCCAAATTTCATAATAAATTATTTTATTAATTAAATAAAATTTTAAATAATTAATTTAGTGTTAAAATTATTTTTAAATATATGTTGATTAATTTTGGAATTAATTTTCTTTATAGGTGAACTTTCTATGATGTACTAATTACATATTAGGCTAAACGTGTGATATAAATAATAAATATTATATTCTTTATTATGATATTATGATTATATATATATATTTATTATAATTTGGTAATTAATATAAAATTTAGATATATTTATTTGCTTTATAATTTTGAATAATCTTTGATTGTAGTATTTTAATGTGAGTTTTTGGATGAAAAAAAAAAAAAAAAAAATAATAATAATAATAATAATAATAATAATAATAATAATAATAATAATGAAAACATAAAATAAGATAATAAAAAGAAAAAGAAAGACCAAGCCTTCTTCTTCGTATCTACCCTCACCGCCGTTCCTATTTCTTCTCTATGTTCTCTCTTCAATTATGATCGTTATAGTGGGTGTTGTGCAAAATCGAAATCATATTCATGATCGTTGTGACCTCCTCTTTCATTCTCAACTTGAATCGCAAGTTGAAATGTCTTACTTCTCTTTGTCAAAAATCATACCTTCACCTTTTGATCAAGATTCCGGGCACCATGGCTATCACCAACGAAAACCAAGACCATATTTGGAATCCACGAAACACCCTCTTTCGTTACCTATGCTCAAAATCGCCAACCGTTACATTTTAAAAAGATGGGTTTCCACCATTGCTGCAGCTGTTTTCTTGAATTCCGGACAACGCGTTCATCATCTTGAAAAAATGATATTGTTTTTGAATTCCTCTCGTCGAAACCTTCAAGAAGCACTACTCGTTTGTTTGTTTTGGGGAAGTTGAAGTTGGACCCTGTCGGTGTTCCAACACGTCGGTGAGGCCTTTTCTGATAACTTGTTTCACTTCGTTCCGAATATGTTTATTCTCTTAATATTTTTATTAATTATGTAACATTGATTTTTATGGTCTGCGTAAATTATCAGCCATGTTTCATTGACTCTGTAAATTCGTCGATGCTTTTGGAGTTGTTCGTTGCGTGTTGTCGACATCTCTGGTTGCTGAAAATCATTATGGTCCTTATATCTTATGAAAGCGTCAAATTCAGGTACGGGGTGAGAGAGAGTTCGAATTCATGAGTGTAAATTAAGTGAGATGAACGGGAAAACCAGATTTCCCATAATTCATTCGAGACTCGCTGCGTAAGGCTGAAGTCCTTTGAGTAATAATTGACTAATGAGAAAACTTGAATTTGGTGAGATTAAAAGACGAGTTAGAAATTGTTACAGGGTATTGTTTGATTTAAATTTTGAAAATTGTGTGGTAGTTGAATTATTGTAGAATTGTGTATTTGATGTATTCTATGTTTTGTTTATATCTACCTGGATATTGTTATATGAAATAAAATGCGATGAATTGTTATCAATTCAATTTCAATTGGAGTAGTGTGTGCGAATGATTTAGTATTATTATATGTGAGTGAAAATTATCTATTGTTGGAATTTGTGTATTATGATGATAAATGTTGAATGTGATATATGACTATGAAAATATGCATTGATGATTACTTGTTGAATTATGATGTTACCACTTTGTTGAATATCACGAAATGCATATTGAATTGTGATGAATTCGACCCGTGCCAATGATGGTTCTCTTAATGGAGTGAGTAACCTAGGCCAACGAGGGGAGAACATAGATGTTGATAATTTTTGAAGTGGAGATTATTTGGTCATCATATAGGTAGGGCCTGACAAGCCTAGTGATTCTGGGGAAGTACAATTGAATGAGCCTGATCGTGGTGGTCTTTTGTTGAGCCTTAGGGCAAGATTATTAGACTTTGGAGGTATTCGGGTGGGGAACTCCTAGGTGACTTGGAGGTAGCACTCCAAATGTCGGGAGCTACCGTGCAACACACTTTTACCTCGACTGTCGCATATATGTGTCTCGGGTTGAGTTGAGGGGATCTATGAGGACACGGCCAAATTGAATTGTCCGTCCACTTGTGTGGTGGCATAGTATCAAGCCTCCTAACCAAGTACTTTAGAGTTAGAATGGTACCAAAGAAAGAAGAGGAGTCTAGAGTATAAGAGCATGCCTAACATTACTTGATTTATGTGTTTACTTACTTGATGTTATGGATTGTATCAATATTTTATCTTGATTATTCTTGTTGATTGTGAATTGAAATGAAATGGTGTTTAATATATTTTACGAGTTCTTTTCAATTATTTTATACTATTACATGTTTTCGAAGCTCACCCCTCGTTGCTTGTGTTTGGCGCTTGCGAGAGCGCAGTCATTTCAGGTTATTGGTTGATGATCCACGCTCTAATAGGTGATACTGGGTGGGAGTAATCTATCGTACTCTGTTGAGTTGTGAATTAATTTAGATTTTTGTAAATTCGATCGATCAATTGTGTTATTTTCATCTTTTATTCGAATGTAGAAATTAATTGTCTTTAAGTTTAGAACGTGTTTTTATGTTAAATTTTTTTTATTTAATAAGCCTCAACTATATTCGACAATAAAGGATTTTTAGTTGAAAATTAAGTTTGCAAGCATTTAGTATAAGTGTGAATATGACGTCTTGAGCTTTATAGTTTAAATGAAAATTTTTATACTCAATTTTGGAACCGCTGCGAATGTCTTTCAAAACTAGTACATTATACTTTTTATTTCAATTTGGGTTTAGGGTGTCACATTAGTGGTATCAGAGCAGGTTTGTCCAATCAGGCCGTGTGGGCGAGGTGTCTATTGATTTTTTTTTGTGTCCTTGTCAATTGTGTTACTTTTTATTGTTATTCAATAGGTGTTTATTGAACTTCTATTGTATGTTATGTGATAATATTGTGAAATTAACTTGAACATGCACTAGGTGGTGTGACTTTCATCGGATTGTACATTATATCATCTTGACATGTTTCCAATTTGTATTAGTGAAATTTAATCAAACTTGTTTTGCATTTGTATAAAAATAGTTGTCATGTATGTTACTATGTTATGTTATTTTGTGAAAATTTCATTTATTTGAAATCATGAATAGCTTCTGGCATATACTTTTGCTAGTTTACATTAAATGCCATGTAGTATCATAAGTGAAGCTTAGGCATAATTAGATAGAAAGATGTCTATCATATGTCTGATAATAAAATACCAATCACAATTGACAAGCCTTTAAAGATCTGTTATTCGCATAGAAAGATGAAGGCAGTAAAATTCAACCAATGTTTTAGCAATTTATGGGCTGTTAATTTTTATACAATCCTGTTTCTTTCCCTTTTAGTAGCCTCCTATTGGTTGTGAAAGAATCTCATACGTCTATTGTTTTGGCTATTTTGCATTGGGCAAATGATATGACACTGTTCTGTTGTTGGATTAGATAAATTTTTAAATAAGTTACTTGTAGAAAATGAAATGCTTCAATGTTCTTATAATAATGTCTTTAGGCTTTTTGAACCGAAGCTGATTACTTTTGTATATAACGAAATTGTTTTTTTTTTTTTGCACTTCAACTTTATCAAAAGATTTCTTAGAGTCTTATCTAACTTGTTGATAACTCATAAGCAGCTTGAAACTTATGAAGAGCTTTTCATTAAGAGCTAAATGCATAACTCGTTTGACAAGTTCCCCTAAGATAGAAGAAACTAACTCAGAGTATATTATCTTGCGTTGAAATGTTTCTAATGTTATAGTGCATTATTGTGCTTAGGTCACCCTGTTAGACTGGATAAACTTTGCAACTAGTACTTATAAAAATAGAAATGTTGACATGATCTTACATTTGATTGAGTTTTCCTAACTAATACCTTCTTGCATAGAGTTGAAATCGGTAGTTGGACTTCAACTTTTTCATAAGCTCATGCATTTAACATTTTCACATTCAGCTAGCTTTTTTTTTTAACCTAGGAAATAAATACTTAACTCACTTTAGAAGTTAAATTCAAACTAGGGCATACTACATATAAGTAAGGGATTGACAAGTGCAGCATGAGATTTAATGTAAGGACTATAGGTCTTTGATATAGTTTATTCATCAGAACATAGAAGAGCTTTACCAGCTAGTATATTATATCCCCGAGTTGTACAAGATTCTTTCAAGTGAAATGAGGTTGATTTGTCTTGAATAAGACTCTGGTTTCTGCATAAATGTGCTTTTTGGCAAAAAGTTTCAAAATCATTAGTGCATCCTATCACTAAGACAATAGTGTCCCTACTGGATGGTTGTTACCTTGCCAACTTGGATGTTCTTAAGGACGTAAAAGGATTGGATAGATTATTACTAGAGAGTGAAAGTGAGATTCTCCAAAAGATCTTCAATCTTTAAACAAGCTTCTTGGAGTTTTCATCAGGATTTTTGAATCTCAAAGGCATACATTATCATATGTGAAGCTGTTTTTGTTGACATAATGACTATGATAGATCCTAAACCAAGAATGTGAAGCAGCTAGTTTCAGCTGATACTACCCATATAATATCATTTTTTAATCAAACCTAGCTACTTACCAAGTACAAAATCTGTTAAGATTAAACAAGAGTACAAGCAATTTTTTGTGCCTACATGTGTAAGTGAAGGTTGTTGCATCATGGCTCACCTTCATATCCTTTTGTAGTTTGTCACATATATGCACGATCATGTTCTTATCTTTGCATTAGCCATATACCTTGAAAGTATGATAGTTGCCTTGTTTATGCACTTTATGCAAGTCAAAATGCATGTGTTGGAAACCTTTTACTTTTGACAGAACCAGAGGTTTTGTTTCTTTTAGTTGCTCATTATTTCATTATTTTGCTTGCTTTGAGCAGGTTCGTACTAAGAAAAGTTCAGTTCAGTTAATCTTTGAACATGGTTGTGTGGGATTCATTGTATAGTTTTATCATCCTGAGTTTTAATTAAGTAATGCCATAATGTGTGTCTATTAGAAGAGCATATTTTTTCCTCCTTATGGATCGAGCTCCCTTTATAGATTGTCATACATTTTTTTTCTTCTGCTGTACAAGCACCGAATTTTGTCATGTTAAAGTGAAATATTTATGTTAGAATTGCCGTGTTGTGTTTCAAATTAAGTATGTGCATTTGTAGCTAAAAATAGTTAGTTTAAAAATTTCAATGTAGTTTAAAGACATGCTGATTTATAAAAGAGTTTATTTTTGGCATGTTCGTACATGTTTAAATTTGTTTCCGGTAACTCTGCTATTAGATTATGTGTGGATAGTTACTCGTTATTTACATTTTATTGTGTTACCTGGATGATTCTTGTTATTCTTTTGTACTATTATTATCATTATAATATTTTGATAATCCACTAGTAATTCTTGTTCTTAGTTATGTTTATTTATGCTTGGGATTATTTGAGATTTTCTTGTGTTATTATTATTTTGTTTCATAAAGTTTGTTAGATATATATATCTAGTAGGGAAATTTTACTATCGTGAACCACTGCTTAAAAGTCATTTGAAACTCTAATGATGATGATTTACACTCTTTGGAAGTATGATTTAACGGCTAACATATTGACTTGATTGATGTTTGTTAAGTTTTGAAGGACATACTCACTTTTCCTTGCCGAGGCCGTAACATTTGGGAAGAAATCTATAATTATATTTGCCATCATCATTAGTGATTCAAGTGAATTTTAAACACCTGTCCACAAAGGTAGTAGTCCATCATGGTATTTTTTATGTGAAGTATTTAGACACAAAAAAAAAAAAAAAAATTTGAAATTTCTAACTTTTTGACTTGAAACTATGTTGTAACGTGCATATATCAAAGAGAAAATTGAATAACTTGTTTGTAGTAGATTGAGATAAAGATGAGTATGTTTATGTAATATTATATGGAAGTTTATGTTTGAGTTTAAAGATTGTGAGTTTTTACTTTATATATTTCAAATTTTGCAAACTGCAAAGATTCCTTACTCCTTGTGATTTCTTTTGCTTCTTGGTTTTGCCTTTTCGTTCTTGATTTTGCAGTGAATTTTAGTTTTTGTTTAAATTGCAAGTCAGTGAATTTGTGTGCCTTAAGTTAGTAGTTATTTCAATGTTCATGTGTATGTTCTCATGAGGCAATATGCATATCATTGATTTTTTATTGTCTCTGCTTATTTGGTTATAATGTATGTTGTTCTAAATTATTTTAATGATAAATTACAAATAGCATATACTATAAATGTTGATCAGTTAAAAAGAAAAAAAATTGTGTCAGGAATACGTGAAAAATAAATTATGTCTCCCAATATGGTTTTGTACATTTGTTCTTGTTTTAAAGTGACTACATGTTATTGAGTTGTTATGCAGTTCAGTTTATAATTCTTGAAGGTGTGAAATTTTTTAAATGTTCTCTATAAGCCTAACTTTTATCAAATCTGTAGAATAATTGTTGTTAGAATTTAAACATTCGTTTAGGAGAGTCAGATAAATAGAGTATTATTTAAAAATTTAATCGAATTTTATGTGTTT
>JBBPBS010000738.1:3877016-3931288 GCA_037974835.1 Cicer judaicum | reverse complement strand
TTCAATAAAATATGCTCGCAATTAAAACTTCATACCAATAAAAACAAATAAATTTAGATTACGCTACAATATAATTCAACATTAATATTTTTTTAAAAAAAAAAATATTAAATAGTCAATCATATTTTTAAATTTTTTTATCTTATTTTTGGGTTTGTATTATACATATTATTTTATCAAATAAATACAGATACCATTATATATTCAAAAATAAATTGATAATCAAAGTACAATGAGTCAAACAATTATCCTATATAATAAGTTATCATTTGAATTTACAAAATATTTTAAAAATTAAATTAGATGATTGTGATAAACTTTATTTTCTCTCATTTTAATTTTCCTAATCATATTCAATTATTACAAATCAATAAAGTAATATTATAAAATAACTATATTTATAATACATAAAATATTACTTATTAAATTTATAAAATTAATTAATTAATATCTGCGCAACGCGCGGGCCATAATCTAGTTAAACTTATTTCTCTCTCTATATGTGTGTTTACTTTTTGTTTTTAAATATTCACAATAAATAAATATTAAATTAATTTGATGTGACATCTTTTTAATTTTTGATTTGTTAAGACACAAGTTGTACAACTTAGTGGCTTTAAAACTCAATTTTAAAACCGAAAATAATAAATGATATTCTTAAACGGATTAAATGGATGAGACATGTTTTTACTCCTTGAGTTTTTGAGACACGAGTTATACAACTTGATACTCTTAAAACTCATTTTTTTCAAAATAATTATTCAAATCAAACAAACTCTTTCTTTTTTTCAATCAAAACAAGTCTTTTGTATCATCAACAAAACACAATTTCTTTAAAAGCAATCAACAAATCCACATTTTCTATCCAAGAACTACGTAACTTTGATTTCTCCATCGCAATGGGAGATACATAAGAGCAAGATCACACTCTTGTTAAGCACATCAATAAAAAAAATCTATTTTTTTCTTTTCTTTTTTAAGCACACATTTATTTTTAAAAACAATTGATATTCATATTTAATAATAAGGAGAAATAAGTATATTTAAGTTAATATTAATTTTGCTCAATTAGTTATAGGTAACTGTTTTTAATGGATATGTATGTTGCTAATACCATCGCTATGTATAATCGACTCCCGAACTCAAAATTTGATTTTAAAGATCATTTTTTTTAGGGTCTCCTAATATTTTCTCTATTTTAAAATCAACTTTGATGGCGACTTCGTTGAATTTGAGAAACACTTGAAATTTTAGGTCGCGATAGTAGTCATAGTTTACATTTACTAAGTTCAATGTTTAATTTTTTGTTTTCGTTTGTAGACCCCTTATAATTGTCAAGTTTTTTTCGGTAATGTGATTATGGTGATTCAAAGATGGTGATATGATGTTGGTGGTATGATAACAGTGATGGGATGATAGAGAAAAAAGGAGAGAACTCTAATTCACAAACTTATTTTTGTTTTGGATGGGAGAACTAAAACATAGCATATTTAACTTTCTTTCATTTCTTGTGTCAATTTTTTTAATTAATTTAATTACTTAATTTAATTCTTTAATTTATTAAAAACTAAAGATTTTTTAACAAAAACAAATTAAAAAATACCTGAGACAACGTAGATGGCCGCACAGTACGTAGAAGATATGAGGGTTCCCAGAGTAGAGGTGATGAGGGTTCGTAAATTTGTTTTTATTTAATTAAAAGTAAATGATATTTATTTGAAAGCGCATGTGCAAAAAGCGCTGTAATAGGTAGTTAAATTGATTGAAAGCGCATGTCTTTTACAGCGCTTGTGAAAAAGCGCTGTAAAATAATACGTGAAAGCGCTTCATTTTACAGCGCTTGTGAGAAAAGCGCTGTAAAAGCCTTATAACATTATGCGCAAACGCTATATGACCCTACAACAGCGCTTGTCAAAAAAGCGTTGTGATAGGCTCCGTTATTTTTAAAATATATTTACAACAGCGCTTGTATTTAGTAAGCGTTGTAAAAGGAGCGCTGTTAAATGACATTTTTGGCGTAGTATTTTAAACAATAATAATTCTATAAATAGAAGATTTTAAACAATATATTACATTCTGAATCAGTTGAGCATTAAACATTTAGTTACAAGTACCAATTAATAATATTATAAACCTTACTTCATTTTACTCTATTTAACGGACTCATGTAGGGTATCAAGATGCAATCAAATGAATCTTGGTTACTTTCACAACGTGGAAGTCTTTTGATACACAAATTCCAATTTTGATATCAAAATATAGTCTAACTTTTCCGTCAATGTAAACAAGTTTGTGCAAGTGTTGTTTTATCCCTACCTCTCCATTCAATCTCATAAGCATTAATTATGTTGTCGTTGTCTTTATATGAATTTTGATAATGGGTTGCTTTTTCAAACTCACAAACTATAATAACATTCCAATTCTCAAGGTTTTAATTATGGTTTTAAATCACTATTAATATTACACTATAAAGTTTTATATTTAAAAAAAAAAACATACGGTCAAAGCAACTGAAGCGACAACTGCCAAGCCACTGTCGTGACCTCAAAATTATGGTTTTGATCTTTAACACTAATGGCCTTTGTCATATGTTTAATATTGCAAAGAATTTTATTTAAACAAGGCAACGAGACTCTAACCAGTGAGACTTAAAAAACCTTGGCATTGCAACATAAATCTCAACTTTTTTAAAAAACAATGTTTTCTATTTACTAAAACTGAAACCAAGTTTTCATGATTAGATTTTATTAGTGTATATCAAACCAAATGTATTGCAAGTTTGCTTTACTAGAAGCACAATTATCTATGTAACCATAGAAATGTTAGGCTACATGATGTTTGAAGTCTTAAATCACATTAAATCTTCCCATGAATACAATAAGTAGTAAAATAGCAATATATATACCACAATAATTAACTCTTTCACTAAGTATGCTATCATAATCAATTCAATAATTAATGTTATTGAGGACAAATGGCATCTATGCAAGAGAATATATTCACATTCTCATTAGAACAACCATTTGAGGGGAAAATTTAATATATAGTTTGATATACATTTGGAGTTATATCGTTTGATGGTATTAATCTGATACATATATGTTTTTGGTTTTAGATGAAAAATATTAAGTCAAATATTCTACCAGACAAAGACGCATAACCATTTGTTGAAATTGATCCAACATGAAGAAATGGAAGATACAATGAACTCATTGGATCATGTTTTTGTAAAAGAGTGTACAGAGCATTTGATTAAAAAAAAGGAATAAAAGTATCTTGGAATCAAGTTAAACTAAGGAACTTCACTAATGACCCTGCAATGGTTGAAAGATTATACTATATGAACCTAGAATGCTTAGAACCATTAAAAATAAAAAATAAATCATTACTCAGTTTTTGGAGGGATGAAGAATATAATTCACTCAATTTCATCAATGAGGTTTGTACTAGTGCAGATTTTAGGGACTATAGGAAGAAACATAAGTATGTGAAAATTAACTTGCTCCTAGTGTGGTTCCAACAAATAAATTAAGTCTAGTGAAACTTCAAACAAATCTGTCAAAACTAACATAGGACAACCATAGAAAAAACATTTCTATTGATTCTAGCACTCCAAACTAAGTTTGATACACAATGTAGGAGATACACAAAGTTAGTAAATTGGTATATTTACCATAAAAGAGGAAAAGAAGAGAATGAAAGAAATGAAAACTATTTGCCATATGAGTTTTGAAGTACTCTCAAATGATGTAAGCATTAGAATTAGTTTCTATTATATTTCAAGATGTAAAAATATAGTCAAATCAATATTTAATTTTCAATTCCAATATTATATTAAGTTACATAAATGATACACAATTTTAGTTTGGCTACCACGTATAATAAGTGCCTATATATCACTTTTCAAATATCCCTTAATCTAATATCACTCTTTGTATTGTCTAGGAAAGAAAACATTTGATGATAAGTGAAAAGGGATGTGTTATAAAAAAAAGTGAAAAATGATGAATCATAGAACTAAACAAAAAGTAGAATTTAACTGACAAAAATAACAAAAAGTAAAATAACATAATCAAAGAACTAAACACTACTCACTTCAAATTGAAATTCCAAATACACAAGTATAAGCAAATGACGTGCAAACTATAGCTAATCGAACAACCAAAATACAATTAAAAAAACTTAATAATCCAAACTAAACATTTGTGGCCATAGGAACACAATCCCTGCAATTCAGAATCTCAAAACAGAAAAATTCAAATCGATGATATATGATTTAATTTATTAGATCGATGGTTTCAGCCATATTAATTCAATCTGAAAGCTCACATGAAATGTATCAGCATGAAGTAAAATAACAATATCAAATATGAACTAGACAGAAATTAATCTAAGCTTGAAGATTAGAAACTTCATATATATTATCTTATTGTTGGGTGAATATTTGTCTATTATCTTATTGTTTAGGTGAATAACTGGCATAACAAATAAGTCCCAATGTGGCAATTATTCTTCTAATACATCTACACAATCAAACTAACTCTAGTGTTTAATAATTTACATCCTAAGGATATTTAGAGTAATTAGAGAGTTTTTAAATCATCTTAACCCTACTTGCATCAAAACGACCAATATTTTGTCAAGAGTCCAAAAACATAAGCAAAATAAATTATTGACAATACTAAGCCTATTATCAACCAAGAAATCAATAGGGATGAGAGAAAGAAAACTTACTCACGACTCCAACAAATAGCTCAACAAAAATACATAATGATAAGGTAAGCTCTACAAACAAACTATGCTAAAAATAATGTTTAATCACAATGTAAATGACGATACAAAGTTAGAGTCATTAATATTGAGAGATTATGGTTATGGAATCTTGCTTATAGAATAAATAATAGTGAAGATGTTGGAATATTGAAAGAATTATTGTTCCTTTGAAGATAAAAATTATATGAAAATAATTATAGTTTATTTGATGAACAATGTACATATTAAGTGGAATCGGTATAAGAAGCATCTAGATTACATATACTCTTCTCTCTACAATTGATGGCTCTTCCGATTTTGAATATTCTTTATTCTACCTCTTCACGTGAAATCATTAGAAAAATTTCTAGTCTTTCAACATTTTGGAAATTTCCGTTGAGGATTACAAGTTATAATTAACTCTTCAAGTATTTCTTTTGAATTAAATAATATTGTCTCAATTGACACATAATCTTACTATGAATATTAACTCTCGTTGAGAGGATAAATCAATTTAATCCTACATCAATTTAAGTGTATAAGATAACTTGATTAATTTACATCAACTTCTAATAACTCATCTGAGAGAATTTTTCATTCAATCTTTCTTTTGACGTGTTCAAGACTTTTTCAGAATTTTATTTAAACATTACCTTTTTATTTTGATACATAAACTATTTGTGAAAAGTTTCTTCAATTTATCAATTTTTTATCCTCAATATAAGCTCAATTTTGGATAATTCCTTTTCTTAATGGATGACAAAGAGTATGGTCAATGATCAACATCAATAATTAATATTAAAAAATATATTTGTTTGGAATAGTTTCATTGAACATCTTAAAACATAGCAATTATACACTGAGTCGTTAAGATATATGTATTATTGATGGTACTATTTCATGTTATTGTTGTATTATGTAGACCACTATATTATACTAATTGGAGGATGTACAATGTTCTTAATACTGGTTTGAATAGACAGACCAGCCAAGATTGAAGTTCAAAGTGTAACAATAACACTCTTCCCCTTGTTACCATTAGCTCAATTCGAACTTTGCTCTTATTGAGAAGATTCACCATCTAACTCTTGTACCAATCGGGGATCACAAAGTCACTGCCTCCACTTTTCTAATGCTTCATGTTCTAGTGCCACGTCATATGTATTGTTCATCAAACGAATAAAATTATTTTTCATAGAACTTTACCAGAGGAATTGTTTTTTATGTAGACATTCCAAAGTCATTAACTTTTTCAAATTAGACTCTTATTAGAATATTGACGTTTACATATAATTCTCACATATTTTTCTTCTTAGAGTCTTCACAAGAGGATTAACAAAATATATTGACTTACATTTGACTTTGACTTTTCACAGAGGCAGATGATCTTAATATTGCTCTTTTTCTTTGTGATGAGAGGAACACTTGTTGACTGATTTGCTTTGTCCGCTAAGTTTGACTCGGAATATAGATTATCATATGTTTATAAAAAAGTTTCTTGTTGAATCAATTGTTTTGACGAGATAACGATTCACTTTTATAATATTCTCAATAACCTTTTCATACATTATAATTTATTCATTCATTAGATAATATTATTTTTATTCTACAATATATTATTATTTATAACTTACTCATAGTTCATACTATTTTAAAATAGATAGTCATTGATATAAATTTTATCTTCTATTATATTTGTTATCGTCAACATATAAGAGGAAATCAAATTGCTAAAATAATTTGACTAAGTACAACATATCTACAAATACGATGCATGTATGCCATCTGTTGAGGTTGTTGGGTCCTAAAATGTCCAGTTTTCACTGTAAGAACTAGATTTGTTAAGATGACATACTATGGATGTTTTAACGAGGATAAAGCAAAACAAAAATTGTCCACTAATTAGTTTCTTTAAGTCTGAAAATTATAATAATAAAAAATAATCCAAATCAAGTTCATGTTATTGACTATTTACTATAGTAACATAAGTAAGTTTAACTTGATAGTAATTCTTAATGTGCTATTCATTTAAAGAAGCACAAAGAATATTATTGACTAAAGAATAATTGTCTATACTTACAAATGCTAGAGTGAGTTATAATGATTACATTGGTTTCGTTGAATGAGTAGTGTCATCACATAGTGAGTCATCATTTAATCAAACGGATGAACCACTAAACATGTTGTAAATACAAGTATGTTGGAGTTAATACTTTAGTCATTCAATGTTATTCTCAATGACTATATTTCCAGTACTATAATAGTTCCTCATCATATGACAATTTTAGAGTTTTTAGTTTATTTTAGGAAGATTAATGTTTAATTTAGAGTCAATTAAAATGTATTTTGGTTTTTGAATTCTTGAGTCCATTGGGTTTCTTTTGGTGAATATCTTCTTAACCAAATAAATTATTGTAGTGTGGTTCTCCCCTTTGTTTTTGGCTTGACAAGTTCATGATAAAGAGTAGAATTACAAAGAGGAAACTATGGAGTGTTCACTACAAATATTTGATGGTGAAGGAATTCTAAAGATCAAGTTTTGTTGTTCAACTCATTTATCAAGCAAGAATTATTCATGAATTGTTTTTGTAATTCTTTTTTAATCTCTATCGTTTGTTCTATGAATGTTTGAAAATATAAAATTTAGAAATTTGTAATCTAAGAATAAATTCAAACGCGTGAAACCAATTGAGATATTTGCATATGCAATAGATCCATGTGAGAATTCTTGTTCATTGATGTTTAATTTTAATTTTAAATTCTCTAAGAAATAAGGATTATCTTAGGATTCAATGTTTTCTCACTAACACTACGCCAAAAATGACATTTTATAACGCGCCTTTTATAGTGCTTATTAAATACAAGCATTGTTGTATAATATTTTAAAAATAACGGAGGATACAAGAGCGCTTTTTTGACAAGCGCTGTGGAAAAAGCGCTATTGTACGATCATACAAGGCTTTTACAGCGCTTTTTTAAAAGCGCTGTAAACTAAAGCGCTCCCACCTTATGTTACATAATTTTTAAAGTGCTTTATTGACAAACGTTGTAAAAGACTTGCGCTTTCACATAATTAAATGACCTATTAGAGCGCTTTTTATACAAGCGCTGTAAAAAACTTGTACTTTCACATAATTAAAGGACCTATTAGAATGCTTATTATACAAGCGATGTAAAATCATTCACTACAAATAAAAATTATTTACTTTAAATATATAAAAAAAAATTTAAAACAAATTTAAGAATCCTTATCTCTTCTACTCTAGGAACCCTCATCTCCTCTACCGTGTGCCCATCTATTGCTCCTTCTTTAAAAAAAATTGCATACGTTGTCTTAGGGACTGTATTTATTAATTTGTTGTTGTCACTAAAACTAATAAATTGTTGCATAATAAATCATATAAAATTTATTCTTTTTTGAAATTTGTTGATTTGTTCTGTTTTGAAATCAGATTTGGATCTTGGTTTCAATTTTCTAATATTAGATATGTGTACTATATATTGGTATAATGTTATTAGTAGCTTATTATTTGTGTAACTACATTTATATAGGTCGTATAAAATGGACCGAAAATAGATGTATGTCAATCGATTGTCAAAAGAGTATGAAAATGGAGCGAATGAGTTTGTTGAGTTTGCAGTGAAGAATGCAAAAGATCCAAATAGAGTCGTTTGTCCTTGTTTAAAATGTTGTTTTGGAAAACGCATTAGAGAAGATGAATTGGAAGGACATTTAGTATGACATGGAATTGATCAAAGCTAGACATGTTGGATAAGACATGGTGAGAAAAAAAAAAAGGAAACCTTAATTTTGAGTATGGTTTGACATATCCTAAAATGTTTGAGAGTTTGTTGAGTGATGCAGAGAAACCATTATATAATGGTTGTACTAAATTCACAAGACTATCGGCGATATTAAAGTTGTACAACTTAAAAGCGAGTAATAGATGGTATGATAAAAGCTTCACAAAATTATTAACACTCTTAAAAGATATATTGCCAGATAATAATGAAATTCCCAGTTGAACCTACGAGGCTAAACGAATTTGGTGCTCTATTGGCATGAGTTACGAAAGGATTCATGCGTGTCATAACCATTGCATTTTATTTTGAAACGAATATGAATTACTAAAGGCGTGTCCGTAATGCAATGTGCTCTATTGGCATGAGTTACGAAAGGATTCATGCGTGTCATAACCATTGCAGTGAAGAAGATTCAAAACGCTTGACATGGCATGCAGATTAAATAATTAGAGATGCAATGTTTCGACACCCTACAGATTCTCCACAATGCGCAAAAATTGATCACGAGTATCTTGAGTTCCGAATAAAGTCAAGAAATCTACGACTTGCACTATCTACTGACGGAATGAATCCACATGGCCTTCAAGTATCTCACACAATATGTGGCATGTGATTTTGTTGATTTATAACCTACCTCCATGGTTATGTATGAAGCGTAAGTTTATGATGTTGTCTTTGTTAATTTCTGGACCCAAATAACCGGGAATGATATCGACGTATACTTGACTCCTTTAATTGAAGATTTAAAAAATACGTGGGAGACAGGTGTGGAAGTTTATGATAGGTATAAGAAAGAATGTTTCAATTTGAGCGCTATGTTGTTCAGCACAATTAATGATTTTCCAGCATATGGTAATTTATCAGGATATACCATTAAAGGTTAGTGTGCATGTCCTATATGTGAAGAGAGTACAAATTCGATGCGGTTGAAACATTGTAAGAAGAATGTATTTCTTGGACATCATAGATTTTTACCTTATAGTCATCAGTATCGTGAGTGGAAAAATGCATTCAATGAAAAATCAGAGGAAGATAAAGCTCCTCGATGTGATGCATATTAAAAAAAATGTATTTAATAGTGTTATTGGTACGTTACTCAATGTTCTAGAAAAGTCTAAAGATGGCATCAATGCAAGATTGGACTTGGTCGATATGGGAATAAGAAATGAATTGGGTCCCGTAAAGAAAGGAAATCGCACATATCTACCTCCAGCCACTCATACTCTATCTAGAAAGGAAAAAATTGTTTTATATAAATATACATACAGGAGAGTTGATATGATAAATTCATTTCAAAAGGATAAATAATTTTAATATCAAACATTACACACTCTTAGAAGTTATGTATTTCTTATTTTTCAAAATACCTCTCCTCCATTTCTCACCATTTAACAATAATCTCATATTTAAAAAAATAAAAAGAAACATCATTTTTAAGAGTAAGAATAGAAATTTCAGCAAGCAAACAACAAATAAAAGGCATATTCTTAAGTGTGAAAATAATGAAGTGTTGTATTAAAGAGATAGAGAATAAAACAAATGTGATAGAGTCTAATTTGAGTATGGCAACGAAGAAAAAGGTGACATCGGTGCACAACTGATGGTTGATGGTTGAAGATGGTTGCGGTGGTAACTTAACTTTGGTTTTTTACGTTGCTACTACACTTGTTTTTTTTCCTTCTTCTTTTTCGGTGTTTTTTCATAGTATCAGATTTTCTCTCCCTTTGTAAACAAAATGAAGAAGTATTTATAGAGTTTTTATTTGTTTAGTTGTTTTCTTTGCACGTGCCTCTGTTTGAGTTTGAGCTCTCTAGTTCCTGGTTTGATGCTTTTTTTTTTTTTCCTCATCATCTGTGTTTTTTCTACACATCTGATGCATTCATGGTTTTAGCCTATGTTTATTTTCATCTGTTCACTTACTGAGCTTTTATTTACAGCTGTAATTTGTCATTTAGTGTTTTTTTCTTTTTAACTCAAAAGTTTGTTTCTTTGCTATCTATAATGTGTACAATGGCTAACTTATAAAAATTATTCTTTTTATTTCTCTAATTTGTTACAACATGGACAAATGTATCAATGACCATATGACTTGTGCATCAATGACAGTCAGCATCAACATAGCAGGGTTTGACAAGCAAAGGCAACAAAAGAGAACAAAACACAGGCAAAACTGGAAACAACTAACTTGATTTGATTTAGTTTTAATTAATTTTTATTGTAATTTAATTTGGCTTCATTCTTCATTTGTAAATGGATTTGATTTTAAGACTGTAATTAGATTTGACATTGTAAATTGATGAGACATAATAAAATTATTTTTTTGTAATTATTTTTATTTCTTTTTTAATATATATTTTCTTTTTTGATTTATTTTTAACAAAATTGACAAAATTGGAATACTACAATACCGAAGAAACAAGAAAAATAAGTTGATTATGGGGCATCACAAATCATCTCAAACTAAAGTTAGCACGATCAATTATCATAATTAGCCAAACACAGTTACATGTTTGTAGGCCAAAATTTATAATTATTAGGATTAACTCTATCGATAAATATCAATACTTAATTAGTTATATTTTAGACACACTCAATCAAACAAACGTTTTAACAACATCTTTATCTTTTATCAATTTATATATCTATACGGTACTTAAAACTTTTTGGACTAGTTTAAAATTGATCTCTGATGATACATATTTAACGGTATTTAAAATTGCACACGCACTCTCACTGATCCGACATACATAAACAACATTTGAATTCTCATTATGAATCAATTAGTTTAATGATATAATATTTAACGATGAAATACTAAATTTCAAGTGTAAAATTAACAAGTGGCTATACAATTCAACTGGATACAATTTGCACATAAAACAAATTATAGTAGAAATATTAAGTAGTTACAAGATGATAATATGAAACTCAATTTATTAATGACAAATTTTTAGCATTTGAGTTTTATAGTTAACCACATATTTCACGTTAAAATTTAATAGATTAGAAGTTTTCATTTAATAATTCAGAATCAGAATTTCCTATACAAATAAAAATTCCCAAAAGAGTTTTATAAACAAAATAACCTTTCATAGAAGAGTACGATGATTAGACAAAAACATTTATTATCATATGTGTGGCATTAAATACCTAATATTTAAAAGAATGTGAGATTGTATACAAGATTAATTAATAATCCACTCAAACTCAAGTGTTACAATTAAAGTCAGATACCCTTGATAAATAATTAGGTTACACAACATAAATATATAAGACCTTTGTTTTTACCATCATCCAGGATATACGAAAAATAGTCGTAAGCTTTCATAAATAAAATATGACAACATCATCCTCAATAGAAGTCTTCAAAACAAATAATCATGATAGTTAAATTATCAATATAAGAGATTTTATTATTTTTTAAAAAATATTTAAATAACTCGATGATTACAATCCAAAAAATAATTTAAAATAAATATTAGATTGCATAAAATAGAAATAAATAACTAAATGTCTTTAAAGAGCATTTCTTACTTATTGTGATCCCACATAAGAAATATAAAAACATACAAATATTATGTCATAGAAAATTCTAATACTTAGAGGGTCGTCGAACCATAATTAACATAATCATAAATACAAAGAACAATTATAAACAAATTTTATTAACAATAATAGACTAATAGGGTGTGATTATTATTATTATATTAAATTATAATTACAATAAATTTCATTAATTAACTCGTACAAAATTTGCCAAATTATAATCTCATCAATATCGTACAAATTTAATAATCATAATGATTATGCTTGATAAAATATGTTAAATTAATATTATGCACAAACTATATTTAACACCACAATCATATTTAAATAAGAGTAGGACATGCTTTAAATATAATATGTAATAAATACTAGAACAGAACTCTCAATATAATAAAATGTTAAATATTGGAGAGTTCAAAATGATAACATATTCTAAAAAAGATTTCACTTTATATACATAATTGTGCATTTATAATAAAAGGAGGAGTAAATATTAAACAAATTTTTTCATATATTCAATTACATAATAAAATACAACAGATTGAATAATTATATCATCAAATTACCACTAACTTTGGAGAGTGTGACATTCATTCCTATACATAGAATCATTAAAATTTGATGACTTTAGAATCTATGAGATATTTTACGGAGTCATAAATAAAGAAGATATTGTTATATAACAAAAAATAAGACACTAATTATAAGTTGACACAAATCATACAATACAAAGATGATTCAATTTAAGGTTTCTTGAAGAATTTCTCAAAAGAAATTATCTTTAATTATACTTCACAAGTGAGCATAAAATAACTATAAAGCAACATTGAATTTATTCATATTTGATGTCATCATAAAAAAAATTAAAAACGCCTTTGTTTTCAAATAATAGAAACTCTAGTGTTTTTTTAAAAAAAAAAAAAGATAATTAAAGGCTATTTATACAAAGTATTTACAACTAACTTTTAGTTAAGCATACAAACTACAAAGAGATACAAAAAGAGAAAGTAGTGACAGTAGAAAAACAAACAACATTGAAAATTGACTAAGTATGAGTGTCCTCGTTAGGCCCTCACAAGTTGGAACTATATATGTCAATGAGGGGAATCTTGGAAACAATAGAATGAAAAGAAGTAGGTGGTAAGGCTTTGGTGTGAATGTTAGCGAGTTGAGAATAAGAAGGAACATGTAGAAGGTGAATGACATCATGCTGCAATTTCTCACGAACCAAATGACAGTCTAACTCAATATGTTTGGTTCGTTCATGAGAGATAGGATTTCAAACAATTTGAATAGCTGATTTACTATCACAGAAAATTGGAACCAGTGTAGAAAAATGAATCTTAAGATCTTGAAGGAGATAGATTAGCCATTGAACTTCACAAGTAGTGTGAGCTAAAGCGCGATATTTAGCCTCTGATGAAGAGCGAGAAATAACAGTTTGCTTTTTAGATTTTCATGAAATAAAATAAGACCCAAGAAATATGTAGAAGCAAGTAACTGATTTTCTGGAATCGGGGCATGCTACCTTGTCACTATCACTAAAAGTTGATAGTTGAAATATTGAAGAATAAGAGAAGAATAAACCTTTCCTGGGGCATCCCTTAATATAATGAAGAATATACGAGTAGCAACAAGAAAATATGAATACATAGGATTTGATACAAATGGACTAAGTTTATGAATAGAGAAGGAGAGATTTTATTGGTGTGTGTGAGATAAAGCAAGCGACTAATGAGTCTGCTATACTATTTCGGATATGGATAAGGTGGACCATCATTTGTAGAAAAATCAAATTTGGCACCATAGGAGTACAGGCAGACTTGCAATGTAGAAGTCCCATGTCATTAACCATTTCCAAGGCGTATTTGTGTTGATTCAATGAGATACCCTTATTTGAATGAGCCACTTCAAGACAAAAAAAAAAATTTGAGTGGCCCCAAGTCCTTAATTTTGAAAGTACAATCAAGAAAAGCTTTGACGGAATGAATTTCATCAATGTCATCTCCAGTAAGCACAATATCATCTACATAAATTGACAAAATAGTAATATGAGAGGCATGACTCTTAACAAACAAAATATAATCAGATAAAGATTGAACATAACTCAAACAAATGAGGGTTGAAGTAAGCTTATGATTCCAATTTCTACTAGCTTGTTTCAAACCATAAATTGACTTTTTAAGTTTACAAACCATATTAGGCTTTGGGGAGTCAAAACCAGGAAGAAGTTGCATATAAACATCCTCTTGGAGATCCCCGTGCAAAAAGGCGTTGTTGATGTCTAATTGATGTAAATGCCAATGCTTGGCAGCAACGATAGACAAAACCAATCTGACAGTTGTTAATTTTACAACAAGGGAAAAGGTTTCTAAAAAATCAACTCCTTCAAGTTTAGCCTTGTGCCTTTCAATAGTACTATCAAATATTAATTTGATCTTATAAATCCATTTACATCCAACAACATCCTTATCAATGAGTAATTCAATTAAATCCCAAGTATGATTAAGTTGTAAGGCCTTAATTTCCTCATCCATTGTTTTTCTCCAGCAATCAAATTTTATAGCTTGGTTATAAGTACGTGGATCAGGATTAGCAGAAAGAACAAAAATATAAGAACAATGCAAATAAGACACATGATTATAAGATAAAAAGTGACTAAAGTTATGAGGATTACTTAAAATATTATGAATAGAAGGCTTGGGAAGAGGAACAAGAGAACATTCATAGTCATTCAAATATAAAAGAATATTTCTAGATCAACTAGAAGTTCGAATATTAGAATTAGGGGGATGGGGTAAAACAGAATCATTGACATGACAAGCAAGTTCAGGTTCAGGCATATTAGTATTATTTGTGAGAAACAGTTGGACAAACATGATGGGATAAAGTGGTATGCATATCAACATCAACATCAGTATCCAATTCATTAGATAAATCTAAAAAATTAGATGCAGTAGGCAAGGGAAACTGATCATGAATATTAGTAATAACATAATCAATGTTAACATGATAAGGACAAAGATTTTCATAAGAAACATGTCTTAAAAGAAAAACTTCCTTGGTGTGTAGATCAAATAAAATATACCTTTTAATACCATCTTTATGACCCAAAACAATACATTTCCTAGGTCTAGATTGACACTTAGTCCTATGAGCTAAAATAGTAGAAGCAAAGCATAAAGATCCAAAAACTCGTAAATGAGAAACATTAAGTTCTTTATTATATAACAAAAAGTAAGGAGACAAATTTTGTAATTTCGTAGAAGGTAAAAGATTCAAAATATGAACATGTGAAACAGAATAGCTCCAAAAAGAATGGAATAAATGAGATTGAAACAAAAGACCTCGGGCAAGATTTAAGAAATGTTGATGATTTCTTTCAACCGCTCCATTTTGTTGAGGGGTTTCAACACAAGAAGTATGATGAAAAATACATTTGTCATTAAAAAAAGTAACCATAGAAAACTCAGAACCATTATTAGATCGAAGTATTTTAACATTTTTGTTAAATTAAGTTTCAAACATAATGAACAAAAGAAATAATGTGATTCCTCGTTTCATGTTTGACATTCATTAATTTTATCCAAGTAAATCTAGATTTGTCATCAACAATTGTTAAAAAATATTTATGACAATGAATAGAAGGAGTAGCAATAGATCCCCATATATCTACATGAATAAGATCAAAAATAGAATCAGAAACAATTTCACTAAGAGAAAAAGATAAATTTTTTTGCTTGGAAAAGTGACATACATCACAATGTGACAAATTCATAGGTAAGACCATAAAATTTTTCTTCGTTACATTAGTATAACAGGTAGAAGAAGGGTGTCCTACTCGATAGTGCCAGACATGGGTCAAAGGAAAAATAGGAGTAAATGTATCTACAACATGAATAGAAGGAGCAGTCTTAGGAGCATCATGAGTATGAGAGTGATGACTAACTAGTTCATATAGGCCATGGCAAAGAATGGCATTACCAATCATCTTCAAAGTTTTCAAATCCTGAATAACACGAGTTATTTGAAAAGGTTAAAGTACATGGTGTAAACTCAATGATTTTACTAACATAAACAATATTAAAAGAAAACATAGGAATATAAAGAACATTGTATAAGTTAATTGAATCATTAAAAACCATAGTGCCACTATAAGAAGCCGAAGTCAAATTTCCATTGGAAAGCCGAACATAAATAGGTTTTATAGATTTATAACTTGTATAAAAAAGATAGAGAACTGGTAAAATGATATATGGCATCGTAATCTAATATCCAAATAATGGAAAATTTACCTTTTGTATTACCCGAATCACATGAGGCAGATTGCAAGTTGTAATTGCTAACCAAGGTTGAAACATAAGAATAATTGGAAGAAGAAACAATGGAGGGAATAAGTGCTAGCAAACCTTCAACTTGACCATTAGTGAAATATGGAATAGAGGAAACATCGTCTTCAGATGTAGAATCCATATTATTAACCACTTTCTTGGTTTGTTACCTAGGAGGAAAACCATGGAGAAAGAAACACTTAACAATGGTATGATTTGTTTTCTTGCAATTAGTGCATAACCTAGGGTTATGATGTTTTCTAGAATTGGGTTTAGGTTTACCCGTGAAGGATTTGGCAAAGGAATTACGGGTGTCAAAAGCCAAAATAGTAGGATTAGACAAATGCCAATGTTGCCATTGTTCAATTGATGTTCTTGTTGCAAAAACATGGAATAAATCTTTGTAAGAGGAGGAAGATGATCAACAAGAAGAATTTGGGAACGAACTACAGAGTAGTTGTCATTGAGACCTTGCAAAAAAGACAAAATAAGATCGTGATTTCGATATTGAGAGACTGTAGTAAAGATGTCACATCAACCATTTTAAAAAGAGGAACACGGCAGAATAGGGTGAAAATTGAAGAGCTCGTCGGAGATTTTCTTTAGATTCGTTAAATAGGTTGTGACCGAAGAATCACCTTGCTTGATGGAAGAGAGATCTGAAGTGATTTGAGAGATTCTAACAAAGTCACCTTGAGAAAACCGATTTTTGAGTTCTTTCCAAACAGAAGAAGCATCTTCAATCCATATAATGCTGCTCACAATCTTAGAAGAAATCGAGTGATAAAGCCAAGATATAAAGAGAGTATTGCAATGCTTCCAAAACAAAAAATTGGAGTCTTGAGAATCTGGTTTCTTGACTGTGCCATCAATGAAACCAAATTTGTTCTTTATCTCTAGGTATGGTCATGATTTAGGGGAAGATGAGGTACAAGAAGACGAGGATGAGGATTTTGTTGTTGGTCTTCAACAACAAAAAAATTAAAAAAAAATTATGTTTGTTAAAAAAAATTAAAAAATTATCTAGAAAATGCGGAGTATGTCGGTTAACTGGTTATACTCTAAAACATTGTTAATTTGAAAAAAAAAATAAACATTATATATATATATATATATATATATATTGTTAATTTTAAAAAAAATTAATTAATTTCTTTCTGACATTTTTTTTAAGGAAGTCGCCTTTGCAAATGCGGGTTTCTTTAAGGAAGTCACCACTTGCAAATGTGGCTTGTTGGTGAGTTCAAAAATGGGGTATTTTGGTATATAATTTTGAAAATTTATTATTTTGGTATTTTTTTTTCTAAAAAAGAGGTTATTAAGAAAAAAAAAAACCCTAATTTATTAAAAAATATATTTTGATAAAATTGATATTTTCTCTTTTATTTATTATTTGTTTTATAATTTGTATTAAACGATGAAATACTACAATTATCTTAAAACAGAAGACCTTTGTTAAGAAATTAAAAATAAAAATATAATTTTAAAAGTAATATCTTAAATATTTTAAAATGTTCTTTTTCATAAAAAAACTTAATTTTTATTTCTTTGTTTCACTCTTTAACAAGTACCTTTAAATTTAAATTTAATGACACTTGTTAACAAGACACATCTAATCTAAATTCAAAAAATGTGACCATATTGCTTATTAACATACTTTCAGTAATGATAGACTTAATGTTCCACTACAAGGTCAACCGTGCATGTTTTATTATTTTTTATTTTCTGGCAAGGGGCCACCGGCCACACCAAACTCACAATTTTGTCAAAGACATTAATTCAACTAGATTTAGAAACAACAAAAATTTGTGAACACAAAAGCAATAATTTGTAAAGGTATATTTGAATTATATTTATTTTTAATAGTGTTATATTTTTTTTAATAGAAGTTAGATAAAATAATTATTTTAAAATAAAACTGTATTTGCAGAGACATGAACCAAAAAAAAATTACGAGGATCAAAATTAAAAAAATATTATAATTGTAAGGACTAAATATATATTTAAATCTTAAATTAAATTTATTTTATCTCACTATTTATTGTAATTATAAATTATTAATAGCGATAAATAAACTTGAATTTCTAATTTATTTTTCTTAACTAATTCTATTGAAATTTACGATAAAATATAATATAATTTTATTAATTACATTAAATGTATGTTTCTTGCATTCTTAGTATTTTAATTATAGCACTAACCTAAATATTATATTCTTATGACAATATTGAAATGAAATTATGAACATTAGAAGTTTATAAACACCAATTTCATCAACAGATATTTCTCTACTGATTTAGATCATAAAATCTTTGCATAAATGTATAATAGTTGATTTTTCAGAACTACTTTCTCTAACTAATAACCAATAGACTTAATTACAGTTTTGGTCCCCCTATTTTAGCTGAATCGCGAAAGTAGTCTCCCCATTTTATTTCTTCCCAGTTTTGGTCCCTCAAATATAATTTTGGTCCAAAACTTGATGAAATTTCATTTTTTTTACATTTGTTTAAGTCACACCATGTCTCAAGATCTCATTTGCAACAATTGTATCTGAAATCTATAATCATAAATAGTGTAGTATGACTTAAAAAAAATGAAATTTCATCAAGTTTTAGACCAAAATTCTGTTTGGGAAAAAAATGGGGAGAAACAAAATGGAAGGACTGCTTTTGTGATTCAGCAAAAATAGGAAGACCAAAACTACAATTAAGCCAAACTAACATACGAGACAAAATATGACCAATTGAGATCAGTTCCTTCAAGCATGAAAAACATAATCTGAAGCTCAAATTTCAGTCATTTGAGAATAATTTTCTACCTTCAAAACCAAACTATAAATGAGGAAATAATACAACATCTTGTTTTCATCGGTCAAATTTCTAACACCGTACCCTCGCCTAGCAAATTTAGAACCAGCATGTGCCTATTTTCTTTCCATTGTATTTTTGTCAAAATGACACAATGATACATAAGCATCATATTTTATCACATTTGCCTACTAACACAAATTTCCAGGCCTAAGTTTCTAACCTTCATATGGTAACTGCAGAATTTCTCCAATTATTTAAGTATCTAACTCAATATATTTCCCTTTTACTTGAGATACCAACTTAAATACTTTTTTCTTAAGTTTGCAATAAAACACCCTAACTAAGTCAGCATATGTTGAGCCATTATTACTAATGAATGCCTCCAAATGTTGTGCCCTAAGTAACTCATAAAATTTACAAGCGTAGAAGGAATCAAGTGTACCATATTATGGAGTGATCCACTTTTTACCCGAGTAGTAAGTTCGGAACCAGTAGACATCTTCGGGTGAATAAAGTAATCTGACAAATATGCAAAATTGTCATTTTTAGCCCTCCTTTTTGAAGAACCCGCTGAAGCATGCTTAGTTCATGAACCTCGATTTCGTGCATCTATGGTAAAGATTGAAAAAGATGAAGTTTTAGGATTTGGAAAAATTTTGGGGATTTGATTTCGAGTGCAGAGTAACCTTAGATGCAATTGATGATATTGCATAGATTGGGTAATGTTTGCAAGTAAAATTGGATAAAAGTTTGGAGTAATTGAAATGAAGGAAGACCTTTATTAGGCTACTGAAATTTGAAGAAAGTGACCTAAAACAAGGAAACACATATATTTAGGGAAAAATTTGAATATTTATTCTGCTACACTCTAGTTGTAGTCGAATATATAATTTTCTAAAAAAGCATGTATTCGAATATATACTACCTATATTCGACTACGATGAATTTTTTTTCATTTTTAAGTCGAATTTTTACTAAAAGACATAATCATGTGGAGAAAGCACATATTCATCCATCAAAGATTCAATTCTTTCAAGTTATTAAGTGAAGATTCAAGATTTTGAAAAGAAATAATTGACAAAGTATCTATAACTTGAATTAGACATCATTTTCATTTAGAATTCCAAGTTCTCTTCCTATCTTATAGAAAGAATGTTTAGGCAAAGGCTTTGTGAAGATATCTGCTATTTGATTATGTGTATCCACAAATGTAAATTCAACATTTTCCTTGAGAACATGATCGCGTACAGAGTGATGGCGTATTTCTATATGTTTGGTTTGAGAATGCATGACTGGGTTCTTTGTAATATTAATATCACTGACATTGTCACATCTTAGGGGAATGCATCCAAGATCAAATCTATAGTCACATAACTGATGTTTTGAGTCATATAATTTATGCACAACAACTCCCTATTGCTATGTATTATGCTTCAACAGTGCTTAGAACCCCACAAGCTTGCTTTTTACAGGACCATGACATCAAATCACTATCTAAGATATGACAAGTGCCACTTGTGCTTTTTTAATATGTTATACATCCTACGTAGTCAGAGTTAGAATAACCAACAAGATTGCATATACTACCTTTTGGATACCATAAGCCAACATTGGTTGTTCCTTTCAAATATTTCATTATTCGTTTCACTGTTGTAAGATGTGATTCCATAGGATCTGCTTGAAACCTTGCCCATAAATAGAAACTAAACATAATATATGGTCGGCAGGCCGTTAGGTATAAAAGAGAACCAATCATACCTCGATATTTTGATATCTATTGATTTATAAATTTCATCATTATCTACATAAGTTCTGAACCCACATGAGTTGCAATTTCATTACTGTTGTCCATCTCAAATCTCTGTAATAGTTCCTTTATTGTACTTTGCTTGATTTGAAGTCCAAGGAAATAAATTAACTTACCCATCATAGACATTTTAAATTCTCCTTGCATCATTAATGAGAATTCTTCACCATAAATTTGGTCCAAAATTTGATGAAATTTTTTTTTTTTTTTTTGTATTTATTTAAGTCACATCATGTCTCAAAATTTCATTCGACTCAATTGTACCGAAAATCTATTATCATAATTGGTGTAGTAAGACTTTAGAAAATGGCACGATTTCTTTCCACAACCAAATTTATCCTTTTTGTTATTCCAATGTATAGGCAATTGACTTACCTTCTACCATTTATGTCAAGCAGTTGTCCACGACTATATGTGTAGTATTTGCAACTCAGAAATTCAGTTTTTTTTATGAGAGAAAACAAATTTTGATTTGTAAATAAGTATATCAAATACAAGTATTTTTCCGGTGTTATTCAAAATAGTGCATTGATATTAATACTCGTGTATCTACGTGAACTTCAAATGTGTGCCACCATTCCATAAAAATAGGAACACATGATCAAATAAAAATTTGTTTAGAAATATTTGACATGTGCAAATACAATCTATTTTTAGATAACTTTTGAAATAAAATATAACTCTAAAAATACACCAACTGTCCCCTGCAAAAATGACGTGATTCTATATTAAGACAAAAACATAACAACAATATCATTAAATGTTTACTCACTGTCTATAGTTTGTTTACAAATTATGAATAAGAAAGTGAACACAAAGTTACTTCATGTGAGTCATGACAACAGGTCTAGTGATTAAACCTATAACACACATTTATATATATATATACATATCACTTCCAAAATTGAGTTTTAGGACAACAACATTTCATTATAATTGAAGAGTGAGGCAAAACATCATCCTTAATAAAATTAGTATTGCACAAATCTTAAGAAAACGAGGAGTTGTTTTAATGTTCAATAATAAAATGACTTTTATTTACTCAATATCTTTATTAATTGAAATTATTGGAGAAATTTGATAGATTGTGATGCAATAAGTAAGAGGATATTAGTAGAAAAAAGTAATAAACATTGTATTGTTATTATAAAATAACAAATAATGTGATATTAGAGAAAAATGAAAAATAAAACATGTAAAATGACATAGTATAAAGTAATGAGTCTTGATAACATATGTTCAAAAGTAGAAATTTTTACTTGGAAAAAAAATTAAAACTTTTGAGTAGATAAAATTTCCAACAAAATTTCTAAATTTATTTGTCTAGGACACATGTTAGAATTTGTCTAAAATAATACTCTCTTTCGTTACTATTATCGACATAAAAGTAATCTAAAATTTTGAATATTATTATAAATAAAAATTGACTATTTTTGACTCAATTAATGATAATATTTGTAAAAAAACATAAAATATTGGTAGAAAGTGTTTGATATTAAAATGACTTATTTAGTAAATTTAGATTATATTAATTTTTTATTAAATCTCAAAAATTAATTATTTATAATAGTAATCAGAGAGTATATAACATGAAGTATTGAGAAAACAAAAATGAATTTACTAACAAAAATGATAATGAGCATGAATAAACTCAAAAGCGAATACATCAAATAACAATAATTTTACCACATAAAAATTATCTTGAAGAGGAACTTATGTATTGAAACATCAAAATTCATGTATCAACACACAACCATCTCTTAAAAAAGAAGAGGAATTCCAACTTTAATCCCATCAAACTTTATATGGAACACATTTATCTTTTACAAAAACAAAAAATAAGAATCCAAAACACAATCGTCATAAGATTAGCATATATACATAATACTAGAGTTTCAACTATTTGCAAAATATATTATATGCCTGTAACTATCTTCAACTTGCATTGGTAGTCTTAGAGACATTTACATGCATAGAACTTAACAATAATTTTCAAAAAAATAATTTTCAAAATAATAGTTTTCAATTTTAAGAAAGAACGAAGGACCATATATTTCTTGCAAGAAATAATCATTCAAGTGGTGAACTTACATTTATGCTTAGTCCATCCTATGCATTGATTAGGCAAATCATGTACAATTAACCTATCTTTTAAAACAACATATGCGATAGATAAGATCATACTAGTTAATTCATGATTATTATATTTGTATAAAACAAACATGGAAAAAAATAATTTACGAATATCATATTTGAGTACAAAATACTAGTTTCCTTTTGGAAATTGGATTTATGTGATAAATTGAAAACGAACATAAATTTAAATATGTATTAGAAATCAATTTGAAGGAAGATAATGAGAATCTCCCAATTTTTTGCAACACTTAATCAAGTGTTTTTCTTTTTCAGTTGTAACAAATTTCGTGAAATTTTGAAATAAAAAGCTAGAAATTCTAGATGAAATGTTGTCAAACTTGTTAGCCACTTATAAAGAAGAATCTTTATATTTTTTTTTATCATTTATGAAAGTTCTCATTTAATAAATAAATGATAGAATTCTATTTTTAACGAATTCATTGTGAGTTTATAGTCTGTATAAATTTGTCATCATCTAACCTCCTAATATTGTGAGTCCATTTTCATCTTTTTGGAAACCTATGCACCACGTTATGTCGTCATGTTAATGCAAATTGGCACATCCAAACATGCATAAACATTTCATGCTTACCATACTATGCAGAAGGTATTGTGCTGATTTGTGTTTCATAGATGATTCACCTGTAAAGTTTAAATTAACCGATGGAAAATTATCAATGCTAAATATGTAAGTAAAATAAAAAAAAATTAATGAGATTCATAAATCTTAATAAGAAAAACTTTATTTCATATTATATAAATATCTTTAAAACAAATATTATATTTGTAACTATCGAGTATAGATTATTTAGCACGGGTTTCCTTCTAAAATAAAGGGAATGACAAATCGGTATACAGTTATCTACCAATTAATTTGAAAATTAAACATTAATAAGTTAAGATCAAAGTTAAGATCAAAATCATTTATAAAATACAAGAGAAATAAACAAACGTCTTTAAAGAAAATTAATAATAAGAATTTTATAACAAAAAAGATATAAACCATGCTCAATTACTTATGTTTAGGCATACAGATCTCCATTAAATCATTTCCTAATTCTTTGTGGAGTTTATAATCTGTATAAATTTGTCATCATCTAACATCATAATATTGTGAGTCCTTTTAATACGTTGTGCTGCCATGTTAATGCAAATTGACACACCTATTGCATACAACTTTAATGAATAATTTAATTATATGCAACAATATAACAAGCATCCAAACATGCATAAAAATTTCATGCTTACCATTCTATGCAGAAGGTATTGTGCTGATTTTAGTTTCATAGATGCTCCACCTACAAAGTTTAAATTAAACGAAGGAAAATTATCAATGCTGAATATGTAAGAAAAATAAAAAAAGTTTAATGAGATTTATAAATTATAATAGGATAAACTTTATTTCATATTATGTATATAAATATCTTTACAATCAATATTATGTTTGTAACTATCGAATTGAGAATGTATAACACGGGTATCCTTCTAAAATAAAGGGAATGACAAATCATGATACAACAACAGTTATCTACCAATCAATTTGAAAATTAAACATTAGTATTAGTTAAGATCAAAATCATTTATAAAATACAAGATAAATAAACAAATGCCCTTAAAGAAATTTAATGACAAGAATTATAGAAACAAAAAAGATGTAAACCATGCTCAATTGCTTAAGTATGTTTAGGCATACAAATCTCTATTAAATCATTTCCCAATTCTTTGTGGAGTTTATAATTTGTATAAATTTGCTATCATCTAACCTCCTAATATTGTGAGTCCCTTTTCAACTTTTTGGAAACCTATACACCACGTTGTGCAATCTTGTTAATGCAAATTGACACTCTAATTGCATACAATTTCAAGAATAACTTCCTTATATGTAAATAATATAACAAGCTTCTAAACATGCATAACATTTCATCCTTACCATACTATGTAGAAGGTATTGTGCTGATTTTAGTTTCATAGATACTCCACCTGCAAAGTTTAAATTAACCGAAGCAAAACTATCAATATTGAATATGAAATAAAAATAAATTTTTTTAATGAGATTCATAAATCATAATAAGACAAACTTTATTTCATATTATGTATATCAATATCATTAGCACAAATATTATATTTATAACTACCGAGTTGAGACTGTATAGCACGAGTTTAATTCTTAAATAAAGGGAATGGAAAATCGTGATACAACAGTAGTTATCTACTAATCAATTTGAAAATAAACATTAGTAAAAATTAAGATCAAAATCATTTATAAAATACAAGAAAGATAAACAAACGCCCTTTACGAAAATTAATAACAAGAATTATATAACAAAAAAGATTTAAACCATGCTCAATTGCTTAAGTATATTTAAGCATACAAATCTCCATTAATCATTTTCCAATTCTTTGTCGAGTTTATAGTCAGTATAAATTTGTCATCATCTAACCTCCTAATATTGTGAGTTGCTTTACCAATTTTTGGAAACCTATGCACCACGTTGTGCCGTTATGTTAATGCAAATTGACACACATATTTCATACAATTTCAATGAATAACTTACGTATATACAATAATATAACAAGCATGCAATAATATAACATGTATGTAATAATATAAAAAGCATTCAAATATGCATAAACATTTCAAGTTTACTATACTACACAAAAGGTATTGTGCTGGTTTTAGTTTCATAGATGCTCCACTTGCAAAGTATAAATTAACCGAAGGAAAATTTTCAATGCTGAATATGTAACTAATATCAAAAAAGTTTAATGAGATTCATAAATCATCATAAGACAAACTTTATTTCATATTATGTATATAAATATCTTTAGAACAAATATTATGTTTCTAACTATCTAGTTGAGTCTGTATGGCACGGATTTCCTTCTAAAATAAAGTAAACGACAAATCTTGATACACCAGTAGTTATCTACCAATTAATTTAAAAATTAAACATTAGTATAAGTTAAGATCAAAATCATTTATAAAATACAAGATAAATAATCAAACGCCCTTAAAGAAAATCAATACAATAATTATATAACAAAAAAGATGTTAATCATGCTCAATTGGTTAAGTATGTTTAGGCATACAAATCTTCAAAAATCACTTCCCAATTCTTACTGAAGTTTATAGTCTGTATAAATTTGTCATTATCTAACCTCCTAATATTATGAGTCCCCTTTTCAATTTTTTGAAACCTATGCACCACATTGTGTTGTCATGTTAATGCAAATTGGCACACATATTGTTTACAATTTCAATGAATTACTTATATGAAATAATATAACAAGCATGCAATAATATAACAAGCATTCAAACATGCATAAACATTTCATGGTTACCATACTACGCAGAAGGTATTGTGCTGGTTTTAGTTTCATAGATGCTCCACCTGCAAAGTTTAAAATAACCGGAGGAAAATTATTAATGCTATATATGTAACAAAAATTAAAAAACGTTTAATGATATTCCTAAATCATAATATATATTATATTTGTAACTATCTAGTTGAGACTGTATAGCATGAGTTTAATTTTGAAAATATTATATTTGTAACTATCTAGTTGAGACTTTATAGCATGAGTTTAATTTTGAAAGAAAGGGAATCGCAAATCGTGATACAACAGTAGTTATCTACCAATTAATTTAAAAATTAAACATTAGTATAAGTTAAGATCAAAATCATTTATAAAATACAAGATAAATAAACAAACACCATTAAAGATAATGTAAATCAATTATAACTATATAACAAATGCATATAAAACATACTCAAAAAAACTAAAGAAATAAATAAAAGAATTTATGAGTAATGAGAGAGGATTAGCCTTACCCAAAGGAGTTTGGATCAAAGTTTCCTTTGAGTGTGAAGTTGAAGACATCGACTGAAGGTTAAGTGGAAAGATCCGTTTTAAAGAAAGGTAATGGGTGCACACTGTCAATACAATAACATTGGCCATGTAACATGCCAACAACAACAACTTTGAAATGCATTTTTGCTTTAGAACAATATCTTCATAGAAGGTGGTTAGAAGAACAAAATATCAAAGTAGAATTGAAAATAATGCAAAAAAGAAAGTTTCAATGGAGTAATACTAATCTTTATATTTGGTCAAATAGTTTGACCAAACATTCATGTGGTTTAAACCATGTATGCACATAAAGATTCTCATCATTAATAACAATGAAGAGTTCAATTAGCTAAACCGTATGGTTACATTCATAAATCATAATAAGACAAACTTTAATTCAAATTATGTATATAAATATCTTTATAGCAAATATTATATTTGTAACAACCAAGTTAAGACTGTATAGCACAGGTTTCTTTCTAAAATAAAGGGAATGACAAATCGTGATACAACATTAGTTATCTATCAAATAATTTGAAAATTAAACATTAATATAACTTAAGATCAAAATCATTTATAAAATACAAGACAAATAAACAAACCTCCTTAAAGAAAATTAATAACAAGAATTATATAACAAAAAATATGTAAACCATGCTCAATTGCTTAAGTATGTTTAGGCATTACAAATCTCGATTAAATTATTTTCCAATTCTTTGTGGAGTTCATAATCTACATAAATTTGCCATTATTTAACATCCTAATATTGTGAGTCCTTTTTCCACTTTTTGGAAACCTATGCATCACGTTGTATCATCATGTTAATGAAAATTGGCACAATAACTGCATACAATTTCAATGAATAACTTATTTATATGCAATAATATAACAAGCATCCAAACATGCATAAACATTTCATGCTTACCATACTATGCAGAAGGGATTGTGCTGATTTTAGTTTCATAGATGTTTCACCTGTAAAGTTTAAATTATCCGATAGAAAATTATCAATGCTGAATATGTAAGTAAAATAAATAAAAAATTAATGAGATTCATAAATCTTAATAAGAAAAACTTTATTTCATATTATATATATAAATATCTTTAAAACAAATATTATATTCGTAACTATCGAGTTTAGATTATTTAGCACGGGTTTCCTTCTGAAATAAAGGGAATGACAAATCGTGATAAACAGTAGTTATCTACCAATTAATTTGAAAATGAAACATTAGTAAGTTAAGATCAAAATCATTTATAAAATAAGAGAGAAATAAGAAAATGCCCTTAAAGAAATTTAATGACAAGAATTATATAACAAAAAATGTAAACCATGCTCAATTGCTTAAGTATGTTTAGGCATACAAATCTCTATTAAATCATTTCCCAATCTTTGTGGAGTTTATTGTTTGTATAAATTTGCTATCATTTAACCTCCTAATATTGTGAGTCCCTTTTTAACTTTTTAGAAACCTATGCACCACGTTGTGCAATCTTGTTAATGAAAATTGACACTCTAATTGCATACAATTTCAAGAATAACTTCCTTATATATCAATAATATAACAAGCATCTAAACATATATAAACATTTCATCCTTACCATACTATGTAGAAGGTATTGTGCTGATTTTAGTTTCATAGATACTCCACCTACAAAGTTTAAATTAACCGAAGGAAAATTATCAATGTTGAATATGAAACAAAAATAAAAAAATTTAATGAGATTCATAAATCATAATAAGACAAACTTTATTTCATATTATGTATATCAATATCATTGGCACAAATATTATATTTATAACTACCGAGTTGAGACTGTATAGCACGGGTTTGCTTCTTAAATAAAGGGAATGGCAAATCGTAATACAACAGTAGTTATCTACTAATCAGTTTGAAAATAAACATTAGTATAAATTAATATGAAAATCATTTATAAAATACAAGAGAAATAAAAAAACGCCCTTTAAGAAAATTAATAACAAGAATTATATAACAAAAAAGATGTAAACCAAGCTCAATTGCTTGAGTATGTTTAGGCATACAAATCTCCATTAATCATTTTCCAATTCTTTGTCGAGTTTGTAGTCAGTATAAATTTGTCATCATCTAACCTCCTAATATTGTGAGTTGCTTTACCAATTTTTGGAAACCTATGCACTACGTTGTGTCGTCATGTTAATGCAAATTGACACACATATTTCATACAATTTAAATGAATAACTTACGTATATGCAATAATATAACAAGCATGCAATAATATAACATGCAATAATATAACAAGCATTCAAACATGCATAAACATTTCAAGTTTACCATACTACACAAAAGGTATTGTGCTGGTTTTAGTTTCATAGATGCTCCACCTACAAAGTTTAAATTAACCGAAGGAAAATTATCAATGTTGAATATATAACAAAAATCCAAAAAGTTTAATGAGATTCATAAATCATAATAAGACAAACTTTATTTCATATTATGTATATAAATATCTTTAGAACAAATATTATGTTTCCAACTATCTAGTTGAGACTGTACAGCACGGATTTCCTTCTGAAATAAAGGAAATGACAAATCATGATGCACCAGTAGTTATCTACCAATTAATTTGAAAAATAAACATTAGTATATGTTAAAATCAAAATCATTTATAAAATACAAGATAAATAATCAAACGCCCTTAAAGAAAATTAATAACAAAAGTTATATAACAAAAAAGATGTAAATCATGCTCAATTGCTTAAGTATGTTTAGACATACAAATCTTCAATAATCGCTTCCCAATTCTTAGTGGAGTTTATGGTCTGTATAAATTTGTCATTATCTAACCTCCTAATATTTTGAGTCCCCTTTTCAATTTTTTGAACCTATGCACTACGTTGTGCCGTCAAAGTTAATGCAAATTGGCATACATATTGCTTACAATTTCAATGAATTACTTACTTATATGAAATAATATAACAAGCTTGCAATAATATAACAAACATTCAAACATGCATAAATATTTCATGGTTACCATACTTTGCAGAAGGTATTGTGCTGGTTTTAGTTTCATAGATGCTCTACCTGCAAAGTTTAAAATAACCGAAGGAAAATTATTAATGCTATATATGTAACAAAAATAAAAAACATTTAATAATATTCATAAATCATAATAAGACATACTTTCTTTTATATTATGTATATAAATATTTTAAGAACGAATATTATATTTGTAACTATCTAATTGAGACTGTATAGCACGAGTTTAATTTTGAAATAAAGGGAATGGAAAATCCTGATACAACAGTAGGTATCTACCAATTAATTTGAAAATTAAACATTAGTATAAGTTAAGATCAAAATCAATTATAAAATAAAGATAAATAAACAAACGCCATTAAAGAAAATTAATACCAAGAATTATATAACCAAAAAGATCTAAACCATGCTCAATGGCTTAAGTATGTTTAGGCATACAAATCTCGATTAAATCATTTCCCTATTAAATCATTTCCCTATTCTTTGCCATCATTTAACCTCCTAATATTGTGTGTTCCTTTTCCAATTTTTGAAAACCTGTGCACTACATTGTGTCCTCATGTTAATGCAAATTGGCAGGCCTATTGCATTACAATTTCAATGAATAACTTACTTATATGCAATAATATAACAAGCATCCAAACATGCATAAACATTTCATGCTTACCATACTATGTAGAAGGTATTGCGCTTGTTTTCAATTTCATAGATTCTCTACCTACAAAGTTTAAATTAACTGAAGAAAAATTATCAATGCTAAACATGTAACAAAAATAAAAAAGTTTAATGAGATTCATAAATCAAAATAAGACAATTTTTATTTCAAGTTATGTATATAAATATCTTTATAATAAATATTATATTTGTAACTACCAAGTTGAGACTGTATAGCACGGGTTTCCTTCTGAAATAAAGGGAATGACAAATCGTGATACAACAATAGTTATATACTAATCAATTTGAAAATTAAACATTACTATAAGTGAAGATCAAAATCATTTATAAAATAAAAGAGAAATAAACAAACGCCCTTAACGAAAATTAATCACAAGAATTATATAACAAAAATGATGTAAACATGCTCTATTGCTTAAGTATATTTAGGCATACAAATCTCCATTAAATCATTTCAAGATTTAAAAAAGAAATTGACTATGAAAAATGGTTCATAATTGAGTTATATATACAAAATAATCAAAACTAATACTAATCAAATAAGGGAGGAATATAGTATCCAAAGAGTAAGAAAATATTCTAATTATATTCTCACCATGTAAAATTCCTCATCATAGAAAAGGAAAAAAAGAATAATATTTCTAAACACCCACGTATTTTAGTCTAGAGCCAACATCCAAAAACAATGGTGCAACAATCCCATTATCTCTTTTAGAGGCACCAATTTTTATTTTATTTTTTTATAACATAATTTTTATTTTTGCTTAGAAGTTAGTAGCAAATACATATAATTGAAAGTTCCACGAGCAATATTTTGAGCTAGTCATAAGAAAATTTACAGCCTGAATGAGAAGATTATAAGCTTCTTGAACAATATATGTTAATGTTCTACCACTATCGGCTATATTTCCTTGGTCTTGGTCGTAAAAGGTCGCAAATACATTTGGATTAATTTGGAGTTGTTTACCATTGACATAAATGCTCTGAAGATTTAAGGTGTAATGAATCCGGAAATTTAATGAAAATGAAAATATTAGTCAACTGTATTGCACAATGTAATATTTATAAGAGTAAGAAATTATAAGAAGCATGATCATATTTTCCATTCAATAAAGTAACAATATTTTAAAATGACTTTTCACTGTATGATGATTCAAATGTTCTAAAGGTGTTCCATGTGATGAAATTTTGTGGAAGAAAAAAAATAGAACATACTGCGATTGGACTATAAACAATATTTGGCTCTAAAATTGTACGAAAAACTAGAATGCCTCCTCCATTACTATCTCCTTTCAAGCAATGAGAGAAAACTTTGGGTGTTATTCCTTTTGATGACAATTGTGATAAAATGGATATAACACCAGGGCCAAATCCAAAGATTTCGTCAAACGCTTCTCATATCTCATTCAAAACTCCAAATTGTTTGGTGCTACACCTATTGTTCCAATAAAGTTTGATTTCAAACCAAAATTCAAATTAAGAACTATCTAGTATTAACACAAACATGGGAATAAACGCAAATACTATTAAAGAATATAAGTAGATTTCACTGTTGCCCAATTCTTCTTTTTCTTTTTTGAAAAATTAGCCTATTCACAAATATTGCATAACCAATTTAATTCTACATATAACATACACACATACACCTATAGTTGTCCCAAATAAATAAGCATACAGATTTCTCACGCAAAAATAATAGTGGTTGAAAAGTTAACAGTGACAGGAAAAGACAACTTGAGGATGGTGTCAAAATACATTTCCTCAGAGACATAAACACCCAAGGTTTAACTCCCATGTCAAAATACTATCATGAGTAAAGCAATCAACTTCCACATCTTGAACTTCGAGGTGACACTAGATGTTTGAGCATTGAACCAACATAGTTGTGGATGAAGAAGTTGTGTCAAAGAAATTGAGTTTAAACTGTAGAATACAAAGCACATCAAGCCATAAAAAAAAAAAAAAAAAAAAAAAAAACTACACTCATGGAAAATTACAAGAGACAAAATCAAATCCAAAAAGTTAATATTTTTTTTTGCTATTCAAGAAATTTTAACATTGTAAACTTGATTCCAGGTTTTCTATTTTTTCAAGCTATGTAATTTTGTTTATTTTTAGAAAACCAAAATTGAGCAAGCATAATGGTTTTAATTTTAATTTTAAATTTTATGTTGGTTTTTGTGTAGTTGTAATTTTAATAACCCTTTAAGATTTCTAATGATCTTTGTTGACTTGTTACTTTGATGTAGTACTTCGTAGAGTGAATCAAACTATGTTCATTATCCTCTTGATGTTATGAATAATATTAGGTATAACATGATCATTACCAAGGCAACAAAATAAACACTACACGACCAGTATGTAGTATTAATTAATAAGTATGTATAGTAAAAAAAACAGTGATAAAGATTGACAATCATAACCACGAGTGCATTAGAGCAAAGACAATTATTATAAATTTTGCAATTAACCCACATAGCACTACTTCTGGTATCAACCACAACAATGAATTCCTTTGGTGGTGATCTCAACTTTATTTTTGTTGTATAAAACCTAAACAAAAAAACCAATAACAGTAATGTTAATTAAAACTCACTCCCACTCATTTCATAAAAATAAAATGAAACTAAATTAAATATTAAAATATGATAATGTAAATCAATTATTGCTATATAACAAATGCATATAAACCATACCCAAAAAAACTAAAGAAATAATTAAAAGAATTTATGAGTAATGTGAGAGGATTAGCCTTACCCAAAGGAGTTTGGATCAAAGTTTCCTTGGAGTGTGAAGTTGAAGACATCTACTTAAGGTTAAGTGGAAAGATCCGTTTTAAAGAAAGGTAATGGGTGCACACCGTCGGTACAACAACATTGGCCATGTAACATGTCAACAACAACAACTTCGAAATGCATTTTTGCTTTAGAACAATATCTTAATAGAAGGTGGTTAGAAGAACGAAAGATCAAAGTAGAATTGAAAAGAATGCAAGGAAGAAAGTTTCAATGGAGTAATAATAATCTTTATATTTGGTCAAATAATTTGACCAAACATTCATGTGGTGTAAATCATTTCAATTGATATTCATAAAGCAAATCATAACACAACTGTTGAATCGACTTAACTTGGTCATTAGCATCATTCCCATACAACTTAACATAATAATATTCAAGCAACTCTATTTTGTACCTAGGATCCAAAACAACAGCAACTCCCATTATTTCATGAACCACATTCCAATATTTTTCAAATTTTCCCAACATATTCTCTGCCATTTTTTTTATCAATGCATCAGAGGATTTAATCCACTCATTTATTGCAATTTTGATCATACAAATCTTAGGAAAATATTGATTGGAAGTTGGATAGTTAGTGCCAGAGAACACTTCAGTGATAGAATTGAACAATTTCAATTTGCCACAAATATCTTTTGCAAATTTCCAATGTAAACTTGTAGGCAAACAAGTGTATTGGGATTCACGTTGTCTTAATCGACTAAATACATCTTCATACAAAATGGCAACATCAAGCATCTTGTAAGTTGAATTCCATCTAGTCGGACAATCTAAAACCAAATTCTTAGTGCAAGAGATTCGTAATTGTTTGGCAGTCTCCTCAAACTTTTCCTTCCTTTTAGGTGTTGCAGTCCAATATGCAACACTATCTCGAATCCTCTCCACTCCATCTTTCACAACTTCTAACCCATCTTTTACTATCAAATTAAGTATGTGCGCGCAACAATGCATGTGAAGTAAGGCCCCATCCTTTAACAATGTATTCAATTGCAACTTATCCTTAATTTTTTCAATCATTGCATCATTAGTGCTACAATTATCTAAAGTGATAGTGGACAATTTTGTATGAATATTCCAATCCATCAAACATTCAACCAATGCATTACAAAGTGTTTCACTTGTATGAGGGGCAGGAACATAAATAAACCTAATATAAGAAAATTCATATTCAATGACTAATATAAATAATATTCAATCAAACTAGTAGTATAAGAAATTATAATTACCTCAAAACTTGACTTTGTAGATCCCAATTTTCATCAATGTAATGAGCAGTGACAGCCATATACCTTTTTTTTTATTGCTCGCAATCCACATGTCAGAAGTAATGGCCACTCTTTGTGGAAGAGTTTCTAACATCTTCAAAATTATGGTTTTCTCAACTTCATACACTTTGAATATCTCTTTTTTTATAGTATTTCTACAAGGAACTTGAAATAATGGTTGGAGAGAGGCTGAGTATCTCCTAAAACCAATATGCTCCACTATTGAAAGTGGATATTCATGCAAAATAATTGCATGTGCAAGCTCTTTCCTAGCATTTTCAGCATCATAAATTCTAGTCCCCAACTCCTTTTTACCTTGCAAGGCCTTAGCGGTAAGAAATGTTTGTCCGTTATTATGTCTCATGGTAGACAAACGTGGAGTACATATTTTCATATGTCCGCGCAAGTGTGAGGTCCCGTCTCTTGCTCTCCCACCAAGCAATTTCTTGCAATAATTACATTTAGCTTTTTCTTTTCCATCCACTTTGACCTTTGTAAAATGATCCCACACAATACTTTTAAGTCTATTGTTACAATCTTCGAGTATTTCATCTGTCATATTATCATTTGTCTCATCGTGTTGTGTTTGCACAGTTTCATTTGGTGTAGAAACATTAACTAACGAATTACAGCTTTCATTCATAGTTGGTTGATGTGAACTTTCTTCTGAAGTAAGTTGACATGGTAGTCGTTAAGATGATGTGCCTTCAATTTCCATTTATATATTCTGTAAAGTTGCACATAAAAACAAATTAAATTCATAAACACATATATTTCTTAAAAAATTAATCATGTAGTCAAATTAAAATTAAAATTTATCATGCTTTGCTACTGTTTTGCTATTGTTTTTAAAAATTAAAATTAAAAATTAATCATTATAAGTCAAATTAAAATCAAAAAACTTGTGTTGTTTTTAAATCTATATTGCTATTGTTTTGCTACTGAATATATAGTATTATTTTGCTACTGACAAGGAAAATTCGTTGTTAGTTACTAGCGTAGTAGCGTGCCGGCTTCACTTTACTTATACCCCTCTTAAATCAATTCAAATAAACTAACACAATGAAGAACCTTTCTGCTACTAAATCCATATATTGCTGCTATTATTGTTTTGCTATTGAATCTATATTGCTGCTATTATTAATTCTGAATTAGTCTTCCTTCCAATTTCACTCGCCTAAAATAACTACAATAACTACACAATTACATTATAGAATCAGTATTCCTTTCAATTAACATCAATTCTTAATTCTGAATTAGTCTTCCTTCCAATTAATTCACACTTAAATTAGTTTTCCTTTCAATTAACATCAATTTTTAATTACTTAAATTAGCTTGCCCACCGCACTTATAGAGAGATTGCAAGATAACGAACCTTAAAATTGAAGGATTTAGTGCACTTTACAAAGGGATTGCAGGAAAACGAACCTTAAGGAGGGAGGACGAAGACGGCGCAAAGGTGACACACCAAGGATGACGAAGACGGCGCACGGAGAGGAGGGAGGACGACTGGGACAGAAAAAGAAGGAAGATTGATAAAATTAGGGTTTTGTTACTATTTAAAGAGATATAAGGGTATTTAAGTAATTGTATTTATGTCGGGTGGGTGCGGGTGCGGGGCGGATTTGATGAAACCCGCACCCGCCTGTAACTTTGAAAAACGGGGAAAATCCGCACCCGCACCCATTAAAAACGGTTTTTCCCCGTTAAATACGGGGCGGATGCGGGGCGGTTCGGGTTCAAATGCCATGCCTATTCTCTACATTATAAATGTATGTAATGTTAGTCACTTGAATTCCTTTCTTGCCACATATGTTGCTAAGGGATTAGGAATCAAGAGCTTTGGAGACTTTGCTTAATGGTATAAAGTTATTTTTCGAGACTTGAGAGTAAGATTTTGCTTAAAGCATTCATTTTAACTTTTGGACAAGGTAAAGAAAATATATTTTATTATTTATTATATAATTTTTATGTGGATATTATTTAGTATTACCACACATGACATTATATGTCATTTTACAACTATATGTGAGATTTGAACTCCTACTCAGATACTTTATGGATTAAATGTTTAAGTGTTAAGTTTAAGAGTATTATTTGATAAAAACATTAATTGTGATTCGGTTCTTAAATAATATTTTTAACCTATAATAAAATGACATCATATATTATTGAATGTTTTGTATGCATTAACTAATAAATCAAATTTTTAATTAAAAAAAACTAATTAATCAATTTGGCATTATTTTTATTTTGCAATAAAAAATCATATGTGCAATACATGTTTTATGTATTTCTATAATTTTAGAAAGGTATTAATATAAATATTAAAATCAAACTTATAAAAATACAATTAAAATTGAGTTTAAATTATTTGGAAAATTAAAAACTAAATAACACATGAAGTTAAAATTCAACAATATTTTATTTTGCATAAATAACACCATAATAGGATAGTTGGGGTATCCATTCTCAAATGTGAAAGTCACAAATTTGTTGAAATTAGATATGCAACATCTATTTTCATACCCAAAAAAAATGACAAATTGTTGTTTTATATGTCATTTTTTTCCCTTTTAATCAATAAAATATTTTTAAATCCCCTTCAAAAAGTTTGTTCAAAGTTGTTCTAATATTCTTGTTTTGGTTCTTAAGTTAAATATGACACTAAGAAATATTTATACTCATAAGATATCTCTTCATATTAGTGACAACCGTTTCTTGAAGATTGATGAACATGTGCAATGATTCAGATTGAATCTCAACATGAAAATTTTATTTGTTTCACATTTGTATTCAACTTCAGCTTAAGTGTAGTCAAATACACTTCTGTAAGGTTCCGATTTATTTCAAGTTTTCAAGTTTGTATTCGAATACAAATCCTTGTAGTCGAATACAAAAATGTAGTTTTAACTACTGACTTGGTATTTTAGTTCAGCTACAATATCCTATAGTCGAATACAAATGTGCAGTTTTTGCTAGTGACTTGGGTTTGTATTCAACTACAATATGTTGTAGTCGAATACAGATGTCAAATTTTTGCTAGTGACTTCATCTATTCGACTACACATATATGTAGTCGAATACAACATTGCATTTTGTCAAAAACTTGATTTCCAAACATTATTCATGCAGTTTGACACTTTGAAAATTCTTTTGATGCATATGGTAAAGTAAAAGGTTCTGATGTGCATTTGAAGTATAACAACATTAGATTGCATCACGTACCTTAAACTATAAACGTTCTAGCATATTGACAATAATTGAGTTGATTGTTGACTTCACTTTAAACTTGCAACTTGATCACTTTCCTTGGTCTTTATCTTAATAAAAAACATAAGTATTTTACATTCTCTCACGTTTTGATGATGACAAAATCTTGTTGCTGTTGAAACTTCAAAGTATTGATATTTCTCCCCTTAATGCATGCTTAGTCATCCTATGATCTTGAGGTCATGTCATTATGTTTTTAAAGTTTGAAAACCTACAAATTTTATAACAACAACAACATACTAACCTTCTCCTTTTGACATGATCATAAAGGAAGAAAAAATCAACAGACAAATATTCCAAGCATACAAAGTATAAAGGGAATAAAAACATATCACAAGATAGAGAATATAACACTGAAATCACAGTTAAAAGCTAAACATGTATAAGTCATACATCAACAAATTTAAGAATTTAAATGAAATGTCTTACAAAACATTGAATGAAAATAACATAAACGACATAACAAACTACATGTTATCATCCGTTGGGTTTGGAAGGTGGTCAATCTTAATGGACATGCCATGTAGTTCATTCAACAGAGATTCCAGGTTTTGGGCAATCGTTGTCTCAATGTTTTGGAAGCTGTTGTTAATGGATGTGTGAGCTTGTCCATGACTATCTGATTTGAAACATGTTCATCATCCGACGTTGTTTCTTCTTTTTCTTCTTCATCATGGGCAGCCGTAGATGATTATCCAAGATCATTTTTATGGACATAAGTTTGAAGTTTCATGCTCCACACAATCTTCATACTGGGTAGCACATTCAAGTCTAGCACATTGTCTTTTGAAGGTGTATACATTACTTCACCTGAAAAGTCCACTTGAAAATGATCCAAGATCTGGGTGATCTCTTTTACATATGGAAAACTATGGCATTCTTGGAAGCAAACTGAACATACTTGACAAAATATGACCAATTGAGATCAGTTCCCTCAAGCATGAAGAACATAATCTAAAGCTCAAATTCATTCATTTGAGAATAATTTTCTGCCTTCGGAACCAGACTATAATTGTGGAAATAATACAACAACCTGTTTTCATCGGTCAAATTTCCAACACTGTACTATTGCCTAGAAAATTCAGAACCAGCCTGTGCCTGTTCTCTTTTCATGGTGTTTTTGTCAAAGCAACACAATGATACATAAGCATCATATTTTTTCACATTTTTCCCACTCACCCAAATTTCTAGGCCGAAGTTTCTGACCTTCATATGGTAACTGCATAATTTCTCTAATTATTTGAGTATCTAACTCAATATATTTCCCTTTTACTTGAGATACCAACTTAAATCATTCTTTATGAAGTTTACAATAAAACACCTTAACTGAGTCATTATAGGTTGAGCCATTATAACTAATGAATGCCTCCATTGTTGTCCTCTAAGTAACTCAGGAAATTTAAAAGCGTAGAAGGAATCAAGTGCACTATATTTTGGAGTGATCCACTTTTTACCCAAGTAGTAAGTTCAAAACCAGTTGATATCTTAGGGTGAATGAAGTAATTTGAATAGATATGCAAAATTGTCATTTTTAACCCTCCTTTTTTACGGACCCACTAAAGCATGATTGGTTCGGGAACCTCGAATTCGTGCATCCATGGTAAAGATTGAAAAAGATGAAGTTTTAGGATTTGGGAAAATTTTTAGGGATTTGGGATTTTGATTTCGAGTGCAGAGTAATATTAGATGCGATTGATGATAGTGTATAGATTTGGTAATGTTTTCATGTAAGATTGGATAAAGGTTTGGAGTAATGGAAATGGAGGAAGAGTTGTATTTAGCTATTGAAATTGGAAAAAAGTGACCTAAAACGCAATAACGCGTATATATAGGGAAAATTTTGAATCTGTATTCGGCTACACTCTGGTTGTAGTCGAATACATAATTTTTTGAAAATTGTGTATTCGAATACATACTATGTGTATTTGAATACATAATATGTGTATTTGACTACGGTGAAAAAAATTTCATTTTTAAGTCGAATTTTTACTGAAAGACATAATCAAGTTGAGAAAGCACATATTAATACATCAAAGATTCAATTCTATCAACTTATTAAGTGAAGATTCAAGATTTTGAAAAGAAGTAATTGACAAAGGATTTATACCTTGTATTAGACATCATTTGCATTTAGAATTACAAGTTCTCTTTGTATCTTATAGAATGAATATTTAGGAAAAGGCTTTGTGAAGATATCTGCTTGTTGATTATGTGTATCCACAAATATAAATTCAACATTTCCCTTGAGAACATGATCGCGTAGAGAGTGATGGTGTATGTCTATATGTTTGGTTTCGGGAATGCATGAATGGGTTCTTTGTGATATTATTATAACTGATATTGTCACATCTTAGGGGAATGCATCCAAGGTCAAATCCATAGTCACATAACTATCGTTTGAGCCATATAATTTGTGCACAATAACTCCCTGCTTAGAGACCCACAAGTTTGCTTTTTACAGAACCATGCACCAAAGCACTACTTAAAGTGTGATTGTGCTTTTTCGATATGTTTTACATCCTACGTAGTCAGAGTTAGAATAACCAACAGGATTGCATATTATACCTTTTGGATACCATAAGCCAACATTGGTTGTTCCTTTCAAATATTTCATTATTTCTTTCACTACTGTAAGATGTGATTCCTTAGGATCTTCCTGAAACTTTGCACATAAATAGACACTGAACATAATATATGGTCGGCTAACCGTTAGATATAAAATAGAACCAATTATACCTCGATATTTTGATATATCTATTGATTTATTAGTTTCATCGTTATCTACATAAGTTCCAAACGCACATGAGTTGCAATTTCATTGATGTTGTCCATCTCAAATCTCTGTAATAGTTCCTTACAATACTTTGCTTGATTGATCAAAATTCCATTTTTTACTTGCTTGATTTGAAGTCCAAGGAAATAATATAACTTACCCATCATAGACATTTCAAATTCTCCTTGTATTATTAATGAGAATTCTTCACATATTTTATTATTGATTTATCCAAATATGATATCATCAATGTAGATTTGAACAAGTAAAGTATGATCATTAGTCCTTCTAATGAATAATGTCTTATCAATTTTATCCTTTTCAAATGCTCGTCCATATAGAAATTTACTTAGCCTATCATACCAAGATTTTGTAGCTTGTTTCAAAGTCGGGTGACTATTTGACATATAGTTCCTCATTAATGTAGCCATTGAGAAAAACACTCTTGACATCCATATGAAATAATTCAAAATCCATAGAACAAGCATAAACAAGTAATAATCGGATTGATTCTAACCTTGCTACCGGAGAAAATGTTTTATCAAAGTCGATCCCTTCTTCTTGGTTGTACCATTGAGCAACCAACCTTGCTTTGTTTCTAAAAACTATACCATTTTCATCTAGTTTATTCTTAAACACTCATTTGGTACAAATGGTGTGTTCATTGTCAAGATTTGGAACAAGTTTCCACACTTTGTTTTTTTCCATCTGGTTTAGTTCTCTTTACATGGAAAGTATCCATTGATCGTCCTTAAATGTTTCACCAACCTTAGAAGGTTCTATTTGAGAGACAAATACCATATTTAAACAAGCATCTTGGAGTTTGAGTCTTGTAGTAACTCATTTGTTAATATCACCTATAATGTTGTCAATTGGGTGATCCCAATGAGTTTTCCATTCTTGAGGGTGATGATTATATTGATCTTGTTGCTCAATACTCACTTTATTCTTTTGAATTGATTGATCAACTTAATTGTCTTTTCTTATATCATCATTTATAAAATCATCATCATCACAAGAGACATTTTTCTCCTCTTTCAAGGGGTTAGATTCATCAAATGATACATGCATAGATTCTTCTACTAACAAAATTCTTTTATTAAAAATTCTAAAAGCTTTACTAGATATGGAATAACCAATAAAGATACCTTCATCGGCTTTCTCATTGAATTTTCTAAGATTTTCCTTACTATTATTCAGCACAAAGCATTTACACTCAAATATGTGAAAGTGAGAGATGCTTGGTTTTCTACCTTCATAGAATTCATATGGAGTCTTATTTAGGATTGGTCAAATTATTATTCGGTTGGATACATAACAAGTTGTACTTACAGTATATGCCCAAAAATATTTGGTTAACTTGAGTAACTTAGCATGGTCCTTATAAGTTCTACCAATGATCTATTCTTTCTCTCAACAACTCCATTTTGTTGAGGTGTTTTGGGTGCAGAAAAGTTATGGAAGATTCCATTTCTTCACAATATTCTACAAAAGAAGCATTTTGAAATTCTCTTTCAAGATCACTTCTTATTGATATAATTTTCGTTGCTTGTTCATTTTGGACTAGTTTGGCATAATTTTTAAATGCTTTTAAAGCTTCATTTTTATTTGCAAAAAATAAGGTCCAAGTGAACCTTGAGAAACCATCAACAATTACTAGTTTCTATGAGTTTCCACCAAGAGTTTTAGATCTTCTTGTACCAAACAAGTCTATATGTATCAATTGAAGTGGTCTTGAAGTTGATACAATATTATTGGGTTTGAAGGAAATCTTAGTTTGCTTACTGGTAGCGTTTCAGCAAGTGTACTGAATCGTTGCAAGTGATAATAAAACGGTAGTACCGAGTGTCGAACTCAAGGATTGCGTTTTACTATTGAATTATATTTAATTACTAAAATTGAACAAAAGGTTTCCAAGTTGATTGAAATAATATTTGAAATTAACAACAGTAATAAAATTGATCTTTTATAATGAGAAAAATGTCAGGGATGAGTTTCACTTCGAATCCAACTTTGGTGTCTAATTTGATCCTAGTTAATGAATTCTTTTATTGAGTTATTACCGAATTCTCTTTATTATTCTTGCCCTAATGTCTTAGTGACAGAACCTTTAATTCCAAAGTAACCCCTAATTCCTTAGTAGATTTAAGATTAGAATTAAGTATTACCATATAGAAATTCTCTTGTAAACTATTGTTTTGCAACTAATTTAATTGGTTTCATGACCTGCATCTATCCCTAGACTACAAATTCATGAATTTCTCATCTCAAGCATTCGTAAAGTCCACTTCCGTTTCAAAATACAAATCGTAGAACATTTTAATGTTGATCAAGCAATAAAAAGCATTAAGCACATAGATGAGAAAAATAATTCAATAAACTCATTCATATAACTAGAAATCAAATCAGAAAAATAAGGGTTTCATCTGGTTACACTCATCCCTAACAAATAGGGTTTAGTTACTCATGGCAGAGATACAAAAGATAGGGATTAGAGAAGAGTTACAAGAAGTATTCATGAATGATTCTTGATAAAACTGCTCCAATGGCGTTAGAAACGACCGTCTTTGAGTTTCTATGATAGGGCACAAGTCTCCCCACTCCCCAAGAGTCAAAAAGATCCCTAAATAGTAAAAATTTGTGTTTTTATGATTGTTGATGCGCGTCACGCGCCCCAGGCGCAGTCTTTGCGCTCCGGGCGCGTATTGACAGTACTAAATGGCTGGAAATGCGCTTCAGGCGCGCAGGGCACGCTCCAGGTGCACAACATCTGTTGTCTGACGTATTTTGCATGTTTCGCATCTTTCGAGTCACAATTTGGTTTCAGTGTTTTCATGAAAGTTGTAGATATGGATCTTAGCTTTTGATTAGCACCTGGTTTGACTTCAATTGGACATCTACAATGCCAGATATAGCTGAAATACTCCACATGAGTCATGTTGATTTCTCACCAAAATTCAGCACTGCACTAAAACAAAGTAACAACGCAAAACTACGAAAAATCTCTACTTAATTAAGCAAATAAGAACATAAACCTTTTATTAAATAAAATAACTAAAATCAACAAAATATATCAAATAACTCGTTAAATTAACTAATGATTAAAGATAAATAAGGCTAAAATCAATAAAAATTATACATATGATGAAGAGTCATCACTTACCCTTTTGACAAGCATCATATATGAATATATTAATGAATTTCATCATTGGTAAGTCTGCAACAAATTCATGCTTGACTAACTTGTTTAAATGATCCATATGGATATATGCAAATCTTTTATGTCATAGTCATGCATCATTGTTGTAACTTACCATAAGACATTTCATTCTCAAGGATAAATCATCATGATTAATTAAAAAAATATTTTTAAAACGCTTACCAACAAACTAGATTTCATTTGGTACCTCATTTAGGATAATGCATTCATCTTTGTTGAAAACTATTTTATAAACCTTGTCACAATGTTGGCTAATGTTAATAAGATTGTGCTTTAATCCTTCAACATATAGAACATCTTCAATTGAAGGAGATCGGGTTGCACCAACCTTTCTAATGCCCAAAATTATACACTTGTTGTTATCTCCATGGATCACATATCCTTTTGATTCAAGAGTTAGAGCTGAAAATTTTATTTTGTCACCGGTCATGTATTTTGAACATCCGATATCCAAGTACCACATATTAGAGGTACTTTTTATGCATTCCTACAAAACAAGATCATGATTTGATAGGTATCCAAAGTGCTTTGGGTCCTTGGATATTAGTACCTTTCTTGACCCACACGTAATGCCCATTTGGAACACCAAAATTCCTAAAATAACAAGCATTAGGTTTGTGGCCATTTAGACCACAATAAAAGCATATATGAATATATTTACTTCTATATTTAGTCATATGAGGTTTCTTTTGAACATAATTCTTCTTAGAATAATGATGATCATTTTGTACAACTATAACTTTCTCTTTGTTGGATTGATCAATTGTCTTAAAAAAGGTGGTTTTATTAATACTTGGTTTATCAAATTTTGTATAACCAATGCCACTATTGTCATTGGAATATCTTTGCATATTAAGAATATTTTTCAATCCAACTTGTCCTTTTTCATATCTTTCAATGACTTTATTTAGTTGGACAATTTTAAAAGAAATAGAATCACACTTATTACATGTAAAATTATGTTTTAACTTTTCAAAATATTTTTCCATAGTGTCAATTTTCTCTTTAAGAGATGAGATTTTTTTTCTTTTGAGTTGACATTGCATAATTTTACATTTCATAAGTAATTCTTTTATTGCATGTTGAACATCATTATACTTAATAAGTAATTCATTATTATCATCATTATTATGAGAAGATTCTTTATTACCAACCTCTTCTTCCTCGTCGGATTGGTGTGATGCCATCAAAGTAATATTTTCACATTCGTCACTTTCCGAATCCGAGGATGAACTGACTTCATTGTCCTCCCATGCTATATAGGCCTTTTTGAATTCTTTCTTCTTGAGAGCATTTTTCTTGACAATATTTAGACACTCCATTTTTGTGTGTCCTTGCTTGCCACACTCAAAACAAGTGAGGTCTTGATTAGTAGTGGAGACATCCTTCTTCATGAATGTTTTCCTTTTATTAAAAGTTTTATCGTTTTGAAGGAACTTACCAAGTTTCTTTACTAGGAAGGTGAAGTTTTCATATCCATCTGAGTTCTCATCATCTATATGTTATCTTGACACCATTTTTAAGGCAATACTATTTGGCTTCTTTTTTAGAATTTCATTATTTTCTAGTCTTCCAAGTTCAATTTCATGTTCTTGAAATTTTCGAAAAGTGTAGAAAGAGACATTTTTGACAGGCTTTTCTTTTCAGAAGTTGTCATTACTTTAGATTGCTACACCCTTGTTAATAATCTTAGAACTTTAAAGTTCAATTCATCATTAGTGAAGGTCTCACCAAGCGCCATCAAGTGGTTGGTCAGATGAGAAAATCTTTTTTGCAAGTCAAGAATAGGTTCTCTGGGTTGCATACGAAATAGTTCATATTCTTGAGATAAAGTATTAAGTTTAGAATATTTTACCTCGACCGTTCCTTCATGGGTTACTTCAAGAGTATCCTAGATTTCTTTGACAATTTTACAATTAGACAAGTAGAAGAACTCGCCTTTTCCCCGTGCGGATTGTAACATGTTTTTGGCCTTCTTGTCAAACATCACTTTCCTTTTGTCATCGTGTGCCCATGAAGCTTTTATCTTTATTTCCTCTTTATTGTCGATGACTGTCTTTGGGACACGAGACCACTTTCCACTTTCCAACAGTTGACTTGATTATTGACTTCACTTTGAACTTGCAACTTGATCACTTTTCTTGATTTTTATCTTCATCAAAAACATAAATAGGGAACAATCTGATTTAGATTCTAGACTAAAAACGACTTTAAATCACTCTCTGATGAAAGAATATGAATTAAGTGACGATGTATATAGTTTAAGACTTAAAAAATTTGATTGAAAAATTAATTAGAGATGTCAGACATAGTTATGTGTTAGAATTAATTTAAAGTAGTTAAATTTAGTTATAATTTGATAGAAGTTGATTATGTTTTAGGTACATTACGAGCATTATATAAAGACATATCATATCCTAATTGTATCTTATTATTTATATTATTAATTTCAAGTTCAATATTTTTCTTAATTGTTTCTATTTTTTTTGGGCTCACTCATGCATGTGTATCAACCAGTATCAGAGTCATGGAATCCACCTTCAAGATATTATTATTATTATTATTATTATTATTATTATTATTATTCTATTTTCCCCTTTCTTTCTCCTTTCTACTTCTCTGTTTCATTTTCATGAGAAAAACGATCTTTCAATTTTCTTCGTCACTTTGAATCCAAATTAGTAATTCTCATTCAATTTGTTCTTCGATAACATTAAAACTGACATCATTTTTATGGTTTCTTTGATCTTTATATGGCTTATAATCACCGGTCGCATGGTTATCAATTTCAGTCTCTCCAAAAACTCATTCAAAGACGTCGGTGTTCATTTGTAGATGATAATAGAAACTTTTTTGTTGAGTCACTTCAAGTTTGGTTAATTTTTGAAAATTTCTTTCATTTAATAGTAAACAACTATTATTTTTTTTTTTTTTGTGATTCCAGCTTATGATAGTTAAATTTTATTAGTCAAATTTGGTATTTGAAGACCCTATGTTTGGATTTTGGTTTCTATTAGAGTTATTTTCGTTGAGACACCTAAAGATTTTTAAATTAGTACAATGTAGATAAAAGATATCGACGATAGTTATATATCTTGACTACTATCACGTTCTTCGTCATCTTTTGTTTAACCAATATGATAACCGCTTTTATATTCTTTTTAGTAATTGTCATTGCATATTTTCTTTTTCTTAGATTATATTGTTCATTTCAAAATAGAAATGTTAATACACATTTTCAAATTGTGGTGCTCTTAAAGATAGTTCTATATCTTCTATACACAAAACATTGACGTCAATTCCACGTACAAAGAAAGAAATAAACATGTGTCAAATAAGCTTTAAAAAATTATGTTAAAAATCAAATCAAGCAATCATAACACATATAAAGTAATTATTTCTAGAAAACCTCACCCACCTTATTTGGTCAATAGCAATGTCTTTCATGTGAAGGCAGTTAAATGATTAATAGTTATTAAGTACGTTTAATTGAAATCCTATAAATTCTAAACTATATATATTTAGAAGTAACTATTTGACTTTACATAATAATAATGACCATCATGATATCAATATATTTTATCTTTTCACATTATATTTTCTCACATGGACATCTATATATTACAATTTCAAAGATGATATCAATGAAGTGTTGAAAATATTAATAATTGATTATGAATGTTTAAATTCAAAAGTTAAATCAAATGAAGTTCATAAAGAAGTATTTTAAAATGTAAAATAGACTGTTCTTTAATATTTGTATTCATTTTATATGTTTGAAACTAAGATTACTATATTGTTGCTTTATTTTTGGATATACATATTAGTAAATAAACCACCTGTGCATTGTTCTAACATCCTAAAACTATAATGATAATCATGAGAGATAATTCTTATAATTATAATTATCATTTTATGTAGAACAACACACGTGTTAGTTGATTAAAAGCAAGAGTCACCAAGAAATGATGTTATTAGCATAAAATTATGTATGTTTCAAGAAACTCAAATTTAATTTTCGGAAACACAATTCTAATTTTATAAAAAAAAGTCGTGAGCAAATATGTATTTTCGAAAGATTTGTGGAGTACAAATATAATTGTGAAATATAATTTTTTTTTCATATTCTTGTGTAACATGAAATCTTCAAGTTAATTAAGGGATGGTTTGAAAGTCATCGAAGCTAGAGTTCTTATTATGAGTTCTTTTTGGACAGATAATAATAAAGAATATTTGAGTATATGCCCAATCATAAATTGCTTTAAGAATGATAATGAATATTCACCAATAAAGAAAATATTATTTAACTTTTTGACGTATTAAATAAAAATTATATTTGTACTTTATTCATAATCGTAAAGATATCTATTTAATAAATATTGATGAGTTTTTAATTGTTGATATATATTAGCAAATATTCATAAATACTTTTAAATAAAAAATTATTTATGTTTAAAAATTATTTTTTATGACAATTATTTAAAAAAAATTTATTTTGTTGATAAAAAATATTAATACATTAACAAATAAATGAAATATATAACAAAATTTCGTTGTAAAAATTATTAATACACTAATATTTTAAAAAAATATTATTAGCATATCAATTTTATTAGTTAATTATCATGAGTACGAATATATGTGATTACGAATATCATTATATCATATTCGCATAATTAAAATATTCGTATATTCTATCGATGGCTACTAATAAATTATTCGACTTTTGTCCGTTACAGATTTTATGATTACGAAATTTTTGTCATTCCTAATTTGACTCCAATTTCAAAATTATGGCTCCCTAAAAATAATTGGAAATTAAATATACAATACTGACACGTTACTATAAATGATTTGGACAAATTTTATTGTGCCTAAATTTAATTGCATTAATTTCTTCGACAAAATTGTAATTTTAGTGTGGCCGGTGGCCACTGGCAAGAAACAAACTTGTCCTTTTGGTGTGACGTGTGGTGGAAAATTATGTCAGCCAAGTTGTCACACTTGTACATTTTTTATTCTAAATTATGATATGTTCTCTGGCTTAAAATAATTTTATTTAATTATTTAATATAAATTAAGAAAATATAATAAATAAAAGAAATAATATTTTTATCAAATTTTCTTTTATAATAGATAATTTATTTTTATTATCATAAATATTAAGTGAAATAATATTAATAAATAAAGAGTAATTTATATTGTATTAATTAGAGAATATAATTAAAAAAATTAAAATTATATTAAAAACTAAAAATGACAATCTTTTTAAGATAAATTATTTATAAAAATATAATAATTACTGTAGAACAAAGAGATACTTCATCTATCCCTTATTATAAGACCACTAAAGTTTACACACACTAGTAGAAAGTAGTTTTCAAAATAAATTTGTCAAAAACACATGTTGCTTTTATTATATTTAATTTTACGATTTAAATTTTTCTATGTTTTCTAACAAAAAATTAAATACGGGTATCTAAAAAAATATCGATAATATTATTAAAAATTTTGAAAATAATTTTATTTTAAGGGAAACGAAAAAGAAAATAGAGTTTTATAATTAGAGACAGAATAAGTTATCGAAGTTTATCAGTTTTACTTAAATGAAGTCTTTTGAAATTTATTAATCATAAGTTGAAGTTGCCTTAATTATCCAAAAATTCCGCTCACACATTTTATTTTGTTTTATTTTAATTGTATGATTTGAGTTGTAAGGAACTCTTAAAAAAAATTATTAGTTTTTTTAGTTTTAATGATACAACAAGTTTTATTTACTCAAATATTTAAATAACTGTGATTAGTAAAAATATTTGATATGTTGATATAAAATAAATAAATATATATTAGTGAAAAAAATAATTAATATTTTATTTGAAGTAGTAATGTTAATTTATAAGCAATGAAGTTTGAATTATAAATTTACCTATTTCAATTTTCCTTTTAAAAACTTAAATAGTAACTCAAGATTGATTTTGGTTGTAAAAACAAAACATGGAGAACGTTATTGGTTCTCGAAATACAAAACGGATAACGTTTTTTGTTAGTTAAAATCCACCGTTTAGCTTATCTATTTAATTTGATAATCAAAATGATTGCAAGTAAATAGAGATAGGGAGAAGAGATATCACACAATGATATATCTAGGTGTGTTATTATAATTTGTCTTAAAGGTGGGTGTTCATACTGGATTTTTTGACCGGTTGCTAAATCCCATTCTGGAGTTTTGTTTCTGGTTGTTATGGGATTAACAGAACTTAGGTTTTGCGTGAAAGGGTAAGAAATTTGGTTTTGTTTAGCATAATTTTCAAACCACTCAAAGAATAGAATATGGGATTTGTTTTGTAAAATGAACTTGTAAAACTCACTTTGAATGTTATGCCTCTGTTTTAGAAAGTTTTTGAAGAACCAAGTTATTTTTTCTCTATTTCTGGAGGCATAAAAATTATTATGGAGAATAATTTTATTAATTTCAAATTCTTTTTCTATAACGTTAAGTTCATTGACAACATTTTCAGTTATAGCAGAGAAAGAAGGTGAAGTTGGTGGAGAAATGTTTTGTTGATCCTCATTAGTGTTTTGAGGTGCTGTGTAAATTTGATGGGGTATATTTGTGGAGTAGTCGACGTTTTGAAAAGAAGCACTTGGTATGCTGGAACATGAAAAATGTGGTTTTGTAAAGTTTTCTAGTTTTTGAGCTAAATGTATGATTGGAGGTGGTCTCGAAGAACTAGCATCAGAAAACCTGACACTAGAAGCTCTTGAAAAACTTAGTTTTACCCTTCCGTCATTGTATTGTATGACTTCTTTAAGATTGTTGTTTGGTTTTGATTGTTCAAGTGGCTGTGGTCTAACAGCTCCTTCTAGAATCCATTCTTCAGGAAGATCAATATCTTTCCAAAGAATGGTTTTTTGAATAACAGTGTTAGCTTTTGTTAGGTCAGTTTGTAAGAATAGCGTTTCGCCCTTTTTGTTTTCAATATTTTTTGTTGCCGTAAAAGCTGAAAACATTGCTTTGTAATGGATTCTGTAGATAATAGCTACTGGAATAGATCCTGCTAACATTATATAATTATGAGTTTTGATCTATAATATGAGAGATTTTGTGATGTTAGGATCATTTAAAGATAAAGAAAAATTGGGATAACATCCAAACCAAATTGGTCCTTGACATAGACTAGATTCAACTATACTTATTATTGAATCTTGAAAATTCAAGAACCTAGCATCACGTAGGACACATAGGATTGAAGTGTTTAATCCTTCCCTTGTTAGAGGTTTTATACCTACTTGAACAAGACCTATATGTATAAAATTATAGTTCCTGTCAGTGTGTTTTTTGAGCGTTTTTTAAGAAAGAAGATTTATTGTTTCAAATAGGTTAGAAAGAGTAACATCACGTTCCTCCGTTTTGATAACATAATTGGTTTTTAAGAGATTTTTGAAAAGATTAGATACGTAGACCTCATCTTTTTTGATTTTTGGGATTTGTCAATTGTTTATGGATTTTTGGAAGTCTTCAATAGTGATTTCTTCACTATTGATGGGTTCCCTTTTTTCTGGAAAGTTTTGGGTAGAAGGATTTAAGAAAGAAGAGGTTCTACAAAAGAGGTTATCCATATTTAAAATTTTTTCTTTTTATTTTGAAGAAACTTTCAAGGATTCACTGCCCTTAAACGCCTGTTCGTCGGCTTGAAACGAGACTTACAACCCAAAAACTATTATTCTTCAAGATAAAACTTCCAAGATTTTAAATATTTATCACCGATTTTATATAACCTATTCCCCCCCAAGTCTGATACCAATGAACGTCCTAGATTAGAGGGTCACCGATAATAGGCTAATGATAAAAGGTGAGAAATTCGTTTTTCAGTTCTTGTTCAAAGCTTTGCAAATGAAATATGGCATTACAGAATTTAATAAAACAAAACCAAACCCATAAACCACGAGAATTAAAAGTTGGCAAATCGTCAAGGAAAAGATCTAGTTCGATTGTTTTAATAAATACAAATTGAAATACAACAAAGAAAAAGCATAAATTCATATTAAAATTAGAAACACTTTCTGATGCACAAGATCAGCAAATAGCTGCAAGTGCAGAGCATACTTATTTTGCACAACAGAAATATGGATTTGATGGAAATATAATTAATACATACTTAACAAATACTTACAATGGGAACTTGGTTTTGAAAACGGAAAAGGAAAATACAAGATTGTAAAAATATAGGAGACACTTAGGAAACTCTTAAGATTTCTAACAGATATTTGCTTGTTGTATTTCACTCTGCCTTGAGCTTGAAGGGGAGCCTTCCTTATATAGAGAAAGGATTCCGCTTGTGCTGTATTAAGCAGTGGAGGAAATGATGAGATTCTCTCCACTTTCGGTGCCACGTTTGAGTGTTGGTGCAGATGGCAGACAAGTGCCAATCAACTTTTGCTTTTGCGTTTTGCTTTTCAGAAAATATTCGATTCCTGTTTTTGAAATTACTTTTTTATTTTTATTTTTATATATATATATATATATATATATATATATATATATATATATATATATATTTAATCTACTATACATTGATGATCAAACTCCATTATTGTCTAATTATAAATTCAAAATATATGTCATCAACATCAAGAAATTAGAATAATTCTTAGTTCACACAGAAATATGCAATAATAGTTTTTAACGTGAAATTCACCTAATAACAAATTATATAATTGTCAATTCAAACACATATTGACACAATTTTTCTTTGATTTCAATTACATCACTTTCAGAATAACTTGACTTCGTGTTGTCAATATTCTATGTGCGATATAATATTTGAACATAAATAAATACGTTAGAATTGAATATATAGGTGGTTTATATATCACAATTAAATTCTAATGCAAATAACGTACTATTTATGGAATTATACTTTGGTTCATAGCAACAATCTCCTTTATGACTTGCAAAATATAATACCCAGAATCTATGTTGTTATCTTAACGAGAGCACTATAATATAAAACATGTACGCTAATATAGTTATGCGTTGATTGTAAAGGAATTTTAAAGGTATATAATTAAGTTTTATAATAAAAATTTAAAAAGTAAATAAGTAAAATATTTATTATTTCAAACCTTTATTGGAACCCATCTGATGTTGTTTGACTTATCTTTCGACACTGCAGCACCCCTTTAAGCAAAGAAAACTTGTAACGTACTAATAAATACATAAGATTATTTTGCAATGACCAAACACATTAATTATATATATATATATATATAAATGACTATAAATTAGGTATCTATGATATTCTTTATTTTTTTAGTGATTATTATAATGACGGTGTAGCGTATCCAAATAATATATAATTTATGAGGTGGCATTGATGACAAACAACACTCAATATTGTCTACAACAAAAATTTGATTTGCAAATTTGTTTACAAAATATGAAGTATAAACAATGTATAAACACGGCCGCATGAAAAAATTTCATCAAATTGGTTAGCGTGGTTGATTTCATCCTTATGAAATACACTAAATAGTCCAAACCAATTCAAAACATCATACCACACAAATCCAAAAAGAGGACACAGACTGACTGTTTCAACTTTTCTACAACCTACTACACATTGTTGATCTTCCACATAAATAATTCCTCGATGGAACAAATTATCCTTTGTAGACAACCTATCTTGAAACAACCTCCACACATATAATGATACTTTTGTTTGGACAAAAGGATGTCACACTAGGTCTTGAAATGGAGGTGTGTTGACACCAGCGACAAACTCCTCTCGTAGTACATAATATGCCTCATTTACCGAATAAGATCCTCCTTGCGTATTGTTCCATGATCATTTATCGGATACATTAACTTGCAAATGAACGTTAGCCAATAAAATCCTACATTGCTCCACTATTTCCTCCTCCCAAGCAAACAACTGCCTCCGCCATCTCCACCATTGAATACCCTCCCGTCGCAACATGTCTAACATAACCTTTACATTTTCCTCTTGTTGCAAAGACAAATGAAATAACCTACTAAGTTTCTCAAGCAAGACCCTACCAACCAACCATAGATCCTTCAAAAATAAAGTATTACTCCCAATTCCAATAATATTAAAAAAAAAAAACAAAAAAAAATTCAAACCATTCCTCTTTAATATCAACTCTTCCCATAAAAATATCCTTCCACCACACAGACCCCCTCAAA
>JBBPBS010000738.1:3812551-3864278 GCA_037974835.1 Cicer judaicum | reverse complement strand
ATTCAATTTTTTAATTTTAATTAATTAGACTAATTATAATTTAGAAAATATAATTCCACCAATCTAACCTAATTAGACCAACTATTCCTTAGAAGTTGTAATTTCAATTGTTCAATCTTAACTAATTAGACAATCAATAATATAGAAATTCTATTTTTGATAATTCAATTATTTAATCTAATCGAACTAGAATAACTATAGGTTAGAAATTCTAACTTTTATGATCTAACAATTTAATCTTAAGTAATTAGACTAACAATACCTTAGAAATTCAAATTTTGAAAATTCAAATTTTGAAGATTTAATAGTTCAATCTTAACTAATTATACTAATTATACAATAAAAGGCTTAAATAAATGTTTGGTCCCTACAAATTTGCACTTGTTATTTATTTTCGTCCATGTAATTTTTTTGGTTTCAACTTCAATCTTATAAGTTATTTTTTTTTTTAAAAAAAAATTGTCTCTATTGTTAGTGACTATTAACGAAAAAGCTAAGATAGAAAACTAACAAATGATGAAAACAAAAATAAATGCAAACTTACATGGACGAAAATAAAATAAGAACGAACTTATAGGGACCAACATATATGCTTTCAGTTTGATTTTGTCCATGTAAATTTTTATTTTTTTTCATCCTTTTTCCGTTTGTCATCTCATATTTTTTAACAATTACTAAATATGGATGGTTTTAAAACAAATTTGAACATACATGCTTAAAGTTGAATCAAAGAAATTATAGGGAGGAGAATAAATTAAAAAATACTAACTTATATGGACCAAATATATATTTATGTTTATATCATATTTAAACAACAAAATTACCAACTGTGTAAGTTCAATCTAATTTTAAAATCATCTTTGTCATTAGTTGATTTTTAAAAAAAATTTATCTGCCAAATGGATGAGTGACATAACAGATGAATAAATTAAATAATTAAAAAATAAAATTAAGTAATGAAATTAATTAAAAAAAATGGGAACAAGAAATGGAAAAAAGTTAAATGTATTATGTGTAGTCCTCCCATTTAAAATCAGAAATAAGTTTGCAAATAAGAGTTATCTCCTCATTTGTCTATCATCGCATCACCATTTTCATACCACCAACATCAAATCCCCATCTTTGAATCACCATAATTACATTACCAACAAAAAATTAACAACTATAAGGGGTCTACAAACAAAAACAAAATATTAAACATTAAACTAGTAAATATAAGCTATAACTACAAATAATAAACATAAAAATAACATATTTAAGAAAAATTACTCACATACCAATGACGACATCTCCAAAATCGCCGTTTAGTGTTTTCATCAGTGTTAAAGATGAAATATGCATTGTTTTCTTACATTCATATTCAACCAATTGAAAACGACTTGAGTTTGTTGCAAACGAAGATGACGCCATGGTTGAACGAAGAATAAGCAAATGAAAATTAGAAGATGATAGTGATGCAATGATGATGATTTGAAAATGGTGATACGATAATAGTGATGTGATGTTAGTAATATGGTAATGGTGATGTGATGATAGAGAAATGAGGAGAGAACCCTAGTCTCCAAACCTATTTCTGATTTTAGATAGAGGAACTAAAATATAACAACTTCAATTTTCCTTCATTTTTTATTTTATTTTTTTAATCAATTTAATTACTTAATTTTATTTTTTTAATTATTTAATTTATACCTCTGTCACATCAAATTGACACGCCGCTCATCTGTTTGTCACATAAACATTTATTTAACATCAACTAATGGAAAAATTTATTTAACATCAACTAATGGAAAAAGTAATTTTAAAACTAAATTGAACTTACATGATTTAAATTGAATATAAAATACTAACTATAATGAAAATGGGAATAACGCGAATTACATATTCAAATCAAATATTTAAGCGTTAATTATATACTCTTTTTTAAATTAACTTGCAATAATTTTAAATATTATAAATCAACAAAAAAAAATACTTTAAAAAAATAAGTATTGAATGAAATTTATATTTAATAAAAACAACTGACACTACTAAAAAATAATTTCAAGTTTTTCTAAATAAATAATGGATAAACTAATAATTTTATCTTATTTGTTGGATAAGATCAGCAAAGATATGATATATATATAACATATAAACAGAAAAACTACTTTTACAAAAAGTTTAAATTTATTTTTAAAAAAATTAAAATTAATATTCAAAATTTTATAATTTTAAATAATAATTTTTTGGATTATATAAAATGGCATAACTACCCATGTCATAATCATAAATATTTTTAAAAATTAATTATTAATATGTTAATTTTAAATTTAATATAAAATTCTATTGTCATTTGAACGTTAATTTTCTAATTTTTATTTTGTACAATTAAATATGTCATAGTCAATAAAATTACATTCGCTGCCTAAATTCATTTTCTATTTATTTCCCTTTTGAAAATTTGTATTTAGTATGTGATTACAAGCAACTCACTTAATTTCAGATAGTTAAAATTTGAAGGGAGACCAATCAAATTCAAAATTAAAATTTCTAAATTATTTGTAGTCTAATTAACTAAAATTAGACTGATAGAACATTAAAAGTATAATCTTTAAGTCTTAATCAGTTATGATTAAATTGATGGATTGTCAAAATTACAATTTTTATATTAGTAAAATTGATAAGATTGAATCGTTGGATCAACTAAATTAGAATTAAAAGTGATAATTCGTCTAATTAGTTAATATTGTATCTTCAAAATTAGAACTTCTAGAGTATAGTTAGTCTAATTATGTTAGATTGAACAATTATATTGGTGAAATTATATTTTCTAAGATATAGTTAATCTAATAGTAAGGATTGAGCCGTTGGATTACTGAAATTATAATTTTTATTTTGCTTAAATATATGATTAGTTCATGAAATTATGTGTTTTTATTTTGTTTTAGTCCTTAAAAATATTTTTTATTGGTTTTGGACCATTGCTCTTTTGTTTTAGTCACTATAAATTGATTTTTATTTGAATGAACCCTAGTAATATATATAGTATTTAATAGTGATAAAAGAAATTAATGAAGTCAATTTCAATAAAATAAATTACAAAAATTAAATTTAAATAATAATAAAGATAAAAAACAAAAATATTTACAAAAATAAAATAAATATGTAGAAACTAAAAAAGAAATAGTTAACAATAGTATCTAGGTTTATTATTTTAATTTGAATTAAATTCACTTAAAATTCCATCAAAAACTAATAAAACAAAAAGAAAACTGTTGAAAATATAGATGCAAATATAAGAATCAACCACGGGCACTAGCTAGTGGAATTTGATTAGATTGAAATAAAAAGGAATAATTGTTACAATGGTCCCTTATCTTAATTTCAGATAACACTCTATTTTTATTTTATTTTTCTGATTTGATTTTTTATTTAATTTTAAGTAAATAATTTGATTTTTATGTTTTAAAATATTAACAATGTTATCATTTTTTACAAAAGTTTATCAAAATTTTCAAACAAAACTCATAAAATTAATTATCATCTTCAATATAATGCAAATTTCATCAAATTTATAACTTAAATCTTCAAATAAACTCATATTTTTATTCTTTGTACTTTCGAATTTTTGTAATCAAATTAAACAAAAGATCAAATCAAAAAATAAATAAATAACTAAAGTGTTATATGAAATTAAGTTAAAGAATCACAAAAGAAATTGTGCCAAACATAAAATAGACAAGAGATAAAACCTATTTTGACCTCCATCTTCTTTATTGAGACTCTCTTTACTAAAATTAAGTTATAAACTAGTTGATAGCTTATAGCTGTTATGACTGATTTATAGTTAAAAAGTTAGTTAATTGAAATTAAAGTGTTTAGTAAATTTAACTTTTAATAATATAAAATGACATAAAAGAATATAATTATTTAATTTAAAAAAAATAAAAAATGTGACATTTTTATCCGATGTCTCTCGGATATTGTTTTACTCCATTTTTGTACATCAATTTTCCTATTTTATTTTATCTTATTTTTTTTTACATTATTTACTTTTTTTTATTTCAATACAAACATAAATTTCAATAGTTTTATAAAAGTTTAGCAAACTCCATATGTATAAATAATAATTGTAAAAATAATGCAATTAGTTTACAATTTGGTAAAAAAAATGAATTTAACTTTACCACAATGATAAATTAAAAGATGAAAAAAATAATAATAAATATGACAATGCGTCTCTTCATCAATTTTTTGTAAGATGAATAGTCTGAAATTTTATGTTTGAGTTATTTTGGTAAGTAATTAAAGAAACTAGATTATCTGTTCATCCAAGATATACGTGAAGATGTGAACTAGTGAGTGAGGAAGTAACGAGTGAGTGAGATAGTTATTTTGTAGTACGAAAAGATAAAAAATAAAATTATACATTTAAATGTTACTTAAAATAGCATTTCATAATAAATGAAAAGAATTTATTTATCAACGACATCTTTATTTTAATCCAACAAATTTATAAACTAATTTAATAAACTCTATGTTAACTTATTCGCATTACCAAACAATATTTAATAAACTAGTTTAATAAGCTTATTTTGCAAAGTGTCACACTCTGTCTTCTCTGTAATATTGCTTTGCAACAAAGTCAACTAAAAGAGTGAACAAAGCTGACCCAGTAAAGGAATAGGGATGACAATGGGTAGGGTTTGGGTAGGGTACTATAGTACCCGTACCCATACACGCAATTTAAAAAAATACTCATATCCATGCCCGTACCTTCTTGGGTATCAACTTTAATACCCGTACCCTTACCTCTGGGTATCTAAGTGCCAGTACCCATACCCATTACCCACACTTTGACTAAAATAGATCGATAAATAAATATTATTTTGTGATTAAATTTATAAATTATTCAAATATATAAAATTGAGTTGTCAAATAAATATATAATTATTACTTTATGTGACAACTCTATCTTATTAAATGTTATTATGATATTTGTTTTGTATTTATTTTCCTTACCGAAGAAACTAATAACATATAGTAAAATATTATTCTCAAATAAATAATACTTATATCTTTACTTGATAACTTTATATTATTAGATTTTATTATTATCTTTCTTTTGAAGTTATACTTTGCAACAAAGATGACCTTAAATCCCGAACCCTTAACCCTAAATAATATACTTAAACCTTGAACCCTAAACTCTTAATATCAAATCATGTACACTAACACACTAATTGTTATGAAGTAAAACTATAAAACGAAGAAAGTAATAACATTTAAAAAAATAGACTTGTCAAATAAAGTACTAATTATATAATTATTAGACAATACTATTTTACTAAATGTTATTATTATCTTCATTTAGTAGTTAGAATTCATAATGAAGATAACCCTAAATATTTAACCCCGAACCCTAAACCCTAAATACTAAACCATAAACTCTAAATCCTAAACCTAAACCGTAACCCTTAAACTCTTTACCCTGAATCTTGAACCCTAAACCCTAAACTCTAAACTCTTATCCCTAAATGTGATTTCTTAAACCCTAAACATTAATTTTTAAATCCTAAACACCCTAACACACTAAACCCTAATAAAATAGAGTTGTCAAATAAAGATGTAATTATTACTTTATTTGACAACTATATTTTATTATATTAAAATAAAAAGAGATTAAGTAACTATTAAGTTTGTTCTAGTAAAATAAAAATAATAATAGTAATACATGAAATAAATAAGGGGACCAATGGACTTGACCCATATATGTGAATTCTAATAAAATAAACTACTTGCCGCCGCCTCCGTAGAAGGGAGAGGAAACACAATAATGCTCTAGTTAGTCAAACAAACTCAATTTCTCAAATTTTTAACTATATCAATTTCTCTCTAAAATAGCCAAGTTATCTGTTTATCAAATTAATCATTTTGCATTGTTCTTCTTTACCGTAAGTCCAATTTAAGTGAAACCAACACCAAAACAATCGTTTGAAAAATGGTCATACCTTTATTAGTTTTCTTATTTTAGGGATGACAATGGGTAGGGTTTGGGTAAGGTATGAAGTTGCAACTCTTATGACAATATTATTTGAGATCAGTAAAAACAATTTATAAGAAGTTGCAAGTATAATTACAAAGACACGATTAATAAAATATAAGTTATGAAGACACAATTATTTAACTATTCATTGTAAACAAATTCTTAAAAAGTTTGCAAATGTTTATCTTTTGATTTGATTATAAATATTGTAATGGTCTAATGATATTAATAGATATTAAAACATAAAGGAAAACAATTAATTAAACTAAATATTAATATAATAAATAAATAAATAAATAATTTATATAAGTGCGGGTGCGGGGCGGGGTGGGTACTATAGTACCCGTACCCACACCCATACCCGTTTAATTTTGCGGGTAATTACCCGTCCCCGTGCCCATACCCGTTATGTGGGTTTTTATCCTACCCATTGTGAATTTTTTTGCGGGTACCCACTAGATCTGGGTCTAATTGTCATCCCTATAAAGGAAACTTCGACAACACGTGTGAATGTGATTTGAAACAAGGATGGTTAAGTGCTTCCCTTCCCACGCGTCATTAAGCATGTGAACGAATCCCGTCGCTAGTATCACACCAGCCGACAAAATATATCTACTATATCTTTTTATGCTATGTGTTTATTATAGCCAACAAGCAAGTCAACACAAGAAAGTCCACCTATGATTACCTGCAATAAAATACGTTCAATTATTTTACATATATCGAATTAATTATCTAGTTGAGAAAGATGGTTGAGTTGAAGAAATAAAAAAAATAAGTAACTCTAATACTAAATTTGAAATTGATGGTATGAAGAATATGGTACACAGAATATGATATGTCTTTATATGGTATAAATAAAACTACTTTAACCAACTTCCACCTATTCACAACTAATTTATATGGTATAAATAAAACTACTTTAACCAACTTCCACCTATTCACAACTAATTTCTAACGACCTTAGACCAATATTAACATATATTTAATTGTTCAATATTTTAAAATATGTATTTATATTTTTAATTTAGAGCGAAGAAAAAGAAAATATAATTTCTAATTTAGAATGAACAATATAATAAAAAAAAAGAAAATACAACATGATGAAATAATGATATTTAGAGAAGGAAAAAAATTTGGATAACAATGTGACTAAGTAATGATAATGACATCAAGAGAGTTATGCATATTTGAGAAGAAAAAAAAGTTTGGAGATTTTTAATTTTTAATTTTTTAAAATTTTAAAAACTATGAATATGAAATATTAACGACAGTTTTTTTTTATTTTTATATTGAAGTAAATCCTAAATTCAAACCACTATTTTCAATTCTTCCATGATAAATTCAGCACACAATTCTTCATTATGATAAGTAGTTACTTTATTAAAAATAATACCATCTAATATTATTTGTATTTTGAAAAATATAATATTCTAAATAATTTGTAAAAGTTTTTACTTTTGAAAAATTGTTTTTCATTTATCTCTTGTAAATTTTTATGAAAATCTAATATGAATTATTATATATATTATGTTGGGCTTTAGGATATCATATTATGCATCAAAAAGAAAAAGACAATGTTCTAAAAAGATTTCTAAAAAAGTCTAGACCACGTCAAAAGAAAAGAACAAATGAAAAATTCTCTCAATAAAGAGTTATTAGAAATTGATGCAAACCAATCAAATAGTTTGATACAATTGAATTGATATAGAATTGAATTGTATTATCCTTTCAATGAGAGTTAAAAATCCAAATAATGACTATATGTCAATTCAGACACATTCTAAAATCATTGTATACATGTCCAATAGTGACAATAAATCATTAGTTCAAAAGAGGCACTTAAAAATGTGAAATAACATTCAAAGTCAAAAGATATAGAATAAAAAATATTTGTAAGCTATTAGATTAATGGTAGAATAAATCGTCGACCGTACTTAAATAAAATCTCTTTGTAAGGAGATAATTAGATATAACAACAATTATTATAACTAGTATAAGAATACATTTGTCTCTTCTCTACATAATACCTCATCAAAAGTTGGTAAAATATGGATCCTCTTGTCAAAGTCTTCCTCCATTATTATGGGTCATTGCTAATATTCCCCAATATGGTAAATGAAATGAAATCCTCATTAATTGTTTGCAGTAATTATCTCTCACATTTTACTTCAAGATCTAACCTTCCTAATAAAAATATTTCATCATTATTATTTTTGAAATTGTTTTAATGGAAATATTTCTCAAGATATATAAATACTTATTTTATTTATAAAACTAAATTTTAAAAAGAAATGAATACAAACTTATAATAGTTGACTATAACATCCACAACCTCCATAGTGATGGAATTCAAAATACAATAAGTGACTTAACACAAGAGGAAGCCACTAAACTTGCGAAGTGAAATTCACTTCTTAACATTGAGAATTCGAATATAATTCGCTCTAAGAATCACGCTCTTTCCATGATTCTGCCAACCTTTTCAACTCAACAAGAGAAGAACCACTTCCTCCTCTTGCCTCGTTAGCACTTATTTTCATCTTCAAAATCCTTTCTCTAATCTCTTTTCCTTTATCTGATTCCATCAACTCAATAACTCGCTCCCCTAACTCAGACGCACTTACAAACCTGTCCGCTGACTCATTTAGTTTCAATGCAATTTTCGTTTCTTGCACCAAAATCACTCTATTAAGATTTTGCTCCGCGTAAAGTGGCCATGTAATCATTGGAACTCCTTCACAAATAGCCTCTAAAATTGAGTTCCACCCACAATGAGTCACTAACCCACCCACTGACTTATGACTCAATATCGCTCTTTGTGGGGCCCAATTCCTCACCACCATTCCTTTCTCCTTTGTCCTCTCCAAAAATCCTTCTGACAACAACTCGTCCAAACTCAACTCATCTAAATCTAACTCGCTCCTAACAACCCACAAAAATCTTTGCTTACTTTTCTCCAATCCAAGTGCTATCTCATTCAACTGAGCTTTAGAAAATCTCCCCATGCTTCCAAAGCTCAACAACACAACGCTTTGATTCGGCTGCAAGTCGAGCCAACTCATACACTGATGTTCGTCTGTATCATACAAGGTTGAAATCACTGGTCCAATGCAAAAAATCATTGGAGTGGTTCCTTCGGGAAAACACGACCCATCTTTTAAAGCTTTAATAGCTTTTCTTTCAAAAGCTTCAAAGGTATTTACAATAATCCCATCACTTTCTCTAAATGCTTTACCACATTCAAGCAAAATTTGGTAACCTGGACTTGTTGGATCCTTCCCTTCATCGGGATAGTCATCAACAAATAACTTCGGCAACCCGGGGATTTCAATAGGTGTGTCAATGTTAAAGTCTTTTATGGCTTTTGTAGCATTTTTGTGAAAAGTTGGAAAGTGAATAGAAATTGATAGCATAGAAGCTGATGCGGTGAAATAAAAATAAGTAGCAATTTTAAGGGTGTTGATAACTTGTGAAGCACTATAATTGAGGAAATCTAAAATAACACATTTGATGATTGTGGTTTTTGAAATGGATTGAAGAATATTGTGAACATGGTGGTTGCAATGAGGGGAGAGTTCAAAGGTTTGTAAATGAGGTGGGAGTGTTAAAGTGAGTGAAATGGGAGGAATGAAGTGGAAGTTTATGGAGGGAAATTTGTTAGAGATAGAAGCAATGTATTGTGTGGTGGAATCCTTATTCTTATTGTTGGGTGGTGTGAGGATGAGAATTGTGATGGAAAATGAAGGGTGATGAGTTAGTATGAGTTTTCCTAATTCAACCATAGACATTAAGTGTCCACTATCATAAGCAGGGTAAAGAACTATAGTGTCTTTCATGATTGTGAGTATGGAGAGAAAAAAAATTTAATTTTGTAAGAAGTTGAATAAGTGTATCTATATGGATTAATTGTACCCTATCGTGCTATTTGTATATGATATATTCGATCCCTTGCCATGCCTTACGCATGTATGATATTAAATTAGTTTCCTTCATGATTGAGAATATGGAAATTTTATTTTTCTTTCTCTTGGAAGCATGTGAACAAGTGTATATATATATATATATATATATATAGACAAACTATGCTCTATTGTGCTATTAGAATATGAAGGATGGATTACCTTTTCATAAAGTAAGCATTATGATACTATATTAATTTCTCTATATATTTGATTTAAAAAAAATTGTCTATCATAATGATAGAGACATATTATATTACTAAATATATATGTGCATATCACATAGACTTGTAAGCGGTAATTAAAACTAATATGTATTTCATTTACCAATTTATTTATGTGATATCGGATAAATTATTTAATAAAAAAACCATTTGTTAATTCTAGCTTACGCACTACTTTTTTTGCTGGCAACAGGAAAGCAATACAATGTTGGAATACAAATCCTACAACCTTATGTTCAATAATCCATGTCAATTATATGATGAATAACCAAAGGCGGAAGCGTACCTGTGGGAATTGCCATTGATGAAATCCTGGGATGATGATGATAAAGTCAATGGGTTGGGTGATCTTCCTCAGCAAAACACCCTGAAGACCTTACTCTCTTGATGGGGATAGAGAGAACTAAAGAACTAGAGAGTTTTCTCCTTAGGGTTTGTGAAACTGAATAGTCTTGTTGTGTTTGCCTTGGGGACCACTACCCCTATATATAACTATTATTAGTTATATCCCAAATTGCAGTATTTCTAATTCAGCCCCTCATTAAATTAGAAACTGTCTGGTATCTACACTATTAATTTTTATAACTATTATGCTCTTTAGCCATAAACTATTATATATTATTTGACCCCTTAGTTTATTGGCTAATTATATAATGACCCTAACACACTTTATTAATTAATTACATATGTGACCCATAAATCTTACAATCTCCCACTGGTCACACATGTATCCTTAGGAGTGCGTTAGACTTTATGACGTCAAAAATGTCATTATAATTACCTTGAGCCTAATCCAAATTTTCCCGTCCATTAATCATATCAGCACATGGAACCAAAGAGGCTTTCGTCATAATAAGCATAACTAAACCCATCAATGATCACTCGTACTGACACAACTAAATGACATAGACCCATTATGAAAAGTGTAGCATGAAAATTACATGAAGTTGGTCAATGCATGTCAATTTTCAACTGGTCCTACTTTACTAAATGAGGTCATACCATAACTTAAATGGACAAAGTAACCAAAACTGAATACTTTAAACTTTATTTCTGATCAGAAAATCCAAATACAATGTATTTGTATTTTACAATTAAACATAGAACATAAATTACATAATGGACGAAACTCCCACTAAAATCAAGATCCCTCAAACTGTAGCACACCCATGTGAGCAGTATGCTTATGAAAGACCTTGGGTGGTAGACCTTTAGTGAGCGGATTCGCAATCATGGAGTTTGTCCTTAAGTGTTCTATGGATATCTGTCCACTTTGTACCTTCTCTTTAACAACTAGGAACTTAATGTCAATGTGTTTTGACTTGGTTGAGCTCCTATTATTGTTAGAATACAAGACTGCTGATCTATTGTCACAATACAACTTGAGTGGTCTCTCAATCCCTTCAACTATTTTCAGCCCCGTGACAAAATTTCTCAGCCAAATGCCCTGGTCAGATGCCTCATGAATTGCTACGAATTTTGTTGCCATGGTTGATGAAGTAGTAAGACCTTGCTTGGCACTACGCCAAGAAACTGCTCCACCAGCTAACAGAAAGACATAGCCTGAAGTTGATCTTAAGCTGTCTTGGCATCCCGCAAAATCCGAGTCAGAGTACCCAGTGATCTCTAACTGGTCTGACCTCCTATATGTGAGCATGTAGTTTCTTGTTCTCTTCAAATATCTCATGACCCTCTTGACTGCTTTCCAATGGTCAAGACCTGGATTGCTTAAATATCTGCCTAAAATCCCTACTATGAACGCTATGTCTGGACGCGTACATACTTGGGCATACATAAGACTCCCTACAGCTGAAGCATAAGGGATCTTTTGCATTTCTTGAATTTCCAAACTTCCCTTAGGGCACTGTTTGAGACTAAACTTGTCTCCCTTAGCAACTGGGGTGTCCCCTGGTTTGCAATCCTGTAACCCAAACCTTTTGAGAACCTTATCGATATAGCTCTTTTGTGACAATCCAAGAATACATCGAGATCTGTCTCGGTGTATCTGAATTCCTAATACAAAAGAGGCGTCACCAAGATCTTTCATGTCAAAATGCTTTGATAGAAATTTCTTAGTTTTGTGCAACATGCCTATATCGTTAGTGGCAAGCAGTATGTCATCAACATACAAGACCAGGAAAATATGTCTGCTCCTACTGAACTTATGATACACACAATCATCAACTGTATTCATCTCAAAACCAAATGAGAGAATTACTTGATGAAATTTATGGTACCATTGACGAGAAGCTTGTTTTAGCCCATAAATGGATTTTCTTAGTCTGCACACCATATTCTTTAGGTCTCCCAACACAAAGTTTTCTGGCTGCACCATATAGATTGTCTCATCAATGTCGCCATTGAGAAACGCTGTCTTTACATCCATTTGATGAAGCTCCAAATCAAAGTGAGCAACAAGAGCCATGATTATTCTTAAAGAGTCCTTCGATGAAACCGGAGAGAAAGTCTCTTTATAATCAATCCCTTCCTTTTGAGTATAGCCTTTAGCTACAAGACGTGCCTTATATCTCTCCACATTACCATCGGAATCCCGCTTGGTTTTAAAAATCCATTTGCAACCAATGGGTTTCACTCCTTCAGGTAATGGGATAAGTTCCCAAACTGAATTGTCTTGCATAGACTTATACTCCACATTCATTGCTTTGATCCATTTATCTGAATGGGAATCTTGCATGGCTTGACGAAAGTTGATCGGGTCGTCTTCCGTCATGCCAACATTTTCCTCTACTTCATTGATAAATACTACATAATCATCCGAAATAGCATTTTTCCTTTCTCTAGTGGATCTCCGCAGTGGAGCTGGCTCTTGAGGCACTTGTTCTTGAGGACCTTGAATTTGATCTGGATTTTGTTCTTCCTGAACAACCAGATCATCTTGAGTTTGTTCCATAATGGGAAAGTCAACTGGTGGAAGAATCAGTTTTGGAATTGTTACTGATTCTTCCTCAAAGACAAAGTCTTTAACCTTAATCTTCCCCCCAAACTCAATATCCTCAAAGAACATTGTCGTTCCCGTCTCAAAAATTGTTCTCAATTTTGGATCATAAAATTTATAGCCCCTTGATTTTTCTGAGTACCCTATAAAATAGCTGCTAATTGTTCGGGGTTCAAATTTCTTTTCATTCGGCCTATAAGGCCTTGCCTCAGTTGGACATCCTCAAACATGAAGGTGCTTCAGACTAGGCTTACGCCCAATCCAAAGCTCATAAGGTGTTTTAGCCGCTGCCTTAGTTGGTACTCTATTAAGAATGTGTGCTGCTGTTTTTAATGCCTCTCCCCAGAGTGACTCTAGCAAGGTGGAATGAAAAATCATACTCCTTACCATATCCTTAAGAGTCCTGTTTCGTCTTTCAGCTACACCATTCATGTTGGGTGACCCCGGCACAGTGTATTGTGGGACGATTCCACATTCCTCTAGGTATTTGGCAAATGGTCCCGGACGTTGTTCACCTGAACCGTCATATCTGCCGTAGTATTCACCACCACGATCAGATTTGACCTTTTTAATTCTCTTATTAAGTTGATTCTCAACTTCTACCTTAAAGGATTTGAACACATCTATTGATTGGGACTTTTCGTGAATTAGGTAAAGGTAGGCATATCTAGAATAATCGTCTATGAATGATATAAAATATTGTTGACCATTCCAAGAAGGAGTTGGAAATGGCCCACATATGTCCGTATGTATCAATTCTAAGACGTCTGTAGCTCTATATGCGCCTAATTTCTTATCTTTAGTCCTTTTAACTCATCCTTTTAACTCATAAAGAGGTCAACAAAGTCAGTTAGCACATTTACCAGTGAATATGGGCGGGGAGTAGTGAAAATCTAGTAAGCAAACCTCATGGGAAATCTCATCATTAGAGCTTTTGCATGAATAGTACACAAATTCAAAAAATGACAATTTCGTATAGATGCAATGATGTGAGGAAGGTGATAACCTTTTAGAACAAAAGACATGACAGGGATTGGAAAATTAATGCCTATGTAAATTGCTAGTCTCCATGAGATTTACTTTGACAATATATTGTAGAATCTCCCCTAAACATAAGTGGTTTACAGGTCATTTGAAATTCTTGTCCTGATTTTAAAAACCAAAGCTTCTCCTATATCACTACCAGAATTATTTCCGAAATTGTAATTCCCAATAAATGTCCAACCACTAAAACAGAGCAAATTTTACAAAAGCAAACCTGGTAGTTGATGGCTGGAGGGATTTTAAAGTTCGTAGAAATAGATGTGTCATTTGTAAGACCAGTAACTACCAATGGTCCAACACGATCTCTATGAGGAATCACTTCCACAAAAGGATAGAAATCTATTCTAAAGCAAGTTCATGGCAAAGGATTCCAAATAATATATATATCTAAATTCCCAAATTACAAACCCTAATTTTTCAATCATGTCAAAATTCCCAAATTATAAACCCTAATTTTTTAATCATGTCAAAATTCCCAAATTGAATCCTAAAACAAAGACAATAACCGAATTTCATCATGAATTAAACATGGTAGGCTCTGATACCAAATGTTGGAATACAAACCTTACAACCTTATGCTCAATAATCCATGTCAATTACATGATGAATAACCAAAGGCAGAAGCATACCTGTGGTAATTGCCATTGATGAAATCCTGGGATGACGATGATAAAGTCAATGGGTTGGGTGATCTTCCTCAGCAAAACACTCTGAAGACCTTGCTCTCTTGATGGGGATAGAGAGAACCAGAGAACCAGAGAGTTTTCTTCTTAGGGTTTGTGAAACTGAATAGTCTTGTTGTGTTTGCCTTGGGGACCACTACCCTTATATATAACTATTATTAGTTATATCCCAAATTGCAGTATTTCTAATTCAGCCCCTCATTAAATTAGAAACTGCCTGGTATCTACACTATTAATTTTCATAACTATTATGCTCTTTAGCCATAAATTATTATATATTATTTGACCCCTTAGTTTATTGGCTAATTATATAATGACCCTAACACACTTTATTAATTAATTACATATATGACCGATAAATCTTACATACAATACATTAATATTCTACACAGTGGAATAAGAAAATCTACACATTAAATTATATATTAACCGAATTATTTCAAGTGAGATTATTTGAGAATAAATTTCCTTGCACGTTGTAATGGCCAAGAATATAATATTAGCAAATTCATGTAGGATTAATTGATAAAAAATTTAGGTTTAATTGCACTTTTGGTCCTCATATTTTAGCTGAATCGCAAAAGTAGTCCCCTATTTTGTTTTTCCATAATTTTGGTCCCCAAAACAGAATTTTGGTCCAAAACATGATGAAATTTCATTTTTTCTTGCATTTACTTAAGTTACACCATGCCTCAAGATCTCATTTGCAATAATTGTATCTAAAATCTATGATCATAAATGGTGTAGTATGACATTAAACAATGAAATTTTTTCAAATTTTGGACCAAAATTTTGTTTTGGGGACAAAAACTCAGGAGAATCAAGATGGCAGGACTACTTTCGCGATTCAACTAAAATAGAGGGACTAAAACTACAATTAAGCCAAATTTTTATTAAAAAAAAAATAAAAATCCTACATTAATGATATGGGGTTTTCCAAATCTTAAAAAAAAAAAAATTCTTTCCAAAACCAAGAAATTGTAGAACCCTAATTAATTTAGGGAGATACAAAAGAAAATGCAATGGAATTATTTATGCATCTTTAGTGGCCTATTGCGAACAGCGGCGGATCCTCTTAGGAGCGGGCAGGTGCCACGGCATCCCCTATATTTTTTAATTTCTTTTATATATATATATATTATCAAAAATAATAGTGATAAATTATTAAAATATTCTTAAATTATATGATTTTGAGTAATTTTGGCCTCTCTCTTCTCTAGTTATGTACCTCATATGTGCTTTCTCTCTTTTAGAATTTATACTAAAAAAATATAATTTTGTATATACATATACTATATGATAGAGAAGGATAAACTAATTAATCTCGAATCAATAAACTCTAACACCCTAATTAGCAACTCGATTTCATGTTAATCATTGATATATGATATAGTATGATACTATTTTTTAATTGTGAATTGTTTTAATTAATATGTGTATTTTTTTAGAAGTGACACGATATTTAAACATAAAAAAATTGATGTATTTTTCAAAGAAGAATTTTTTTGACAAAGATGAAAATTATAAAATAGATATATTTTATTTGATTGAATTGTGTGAATTGCGTGATTTATGAAAATTGTGTGACTTGTGAAAATTGAAATTCTAATTTTTTTTCAACTTGTCTACTATGTATGAATTGTGTGATACTCTAAACAAACTATATGACTTTTAAAAATTTCAATTATAATATTTCTGTTAATATTTATCGCTGTTCGGCTCCCCCAAATATTTTGTGCAAGATCCGCTACTGATTGCGAACGTGCTTAGCATGAAATGGAAGAGCAAGGAGGTGACACTTATAGATTATAATCTTGTAATATCATCTTTAATTTGGATTGCGGAATTTTTCTTTCTTTTAATATTCCATATTTCAAAAAAAATTATCAAATAATTTCCTTTTTAAAATTATATAACAAAATATACTTTTTTTTTTCTTTCTTACAAGTTAACTTTGCAAATCACAACTTCCTTAAATAAGCCCTTGTTTGCAAAGGCGACTTAAGCAATTTTTCAAACAAAAAGAAAAAAATCAAATTTATTTTGTCATATATATATATATATATATATAAATAATAATTAATAAAATTCATAAAAATATATAACCATAAATATTAAATTACATAGATTGACTATAATTGCATGTAACAATTTTGACAATGATTTCGAGTATGACCAGTTACACGACATAGTCTGCATTTTCTTGCACTTTTTCTTTAAAGTCCAATTCAATTCTAATACGAGTACTATTTGGATGATCTTTTATAATTCTCTGCATTTCAAGATGTGATACCATGTTTCTCCTGTGGATCAATATCCTTAATTGGGTATATGTGAAAACTCTTTTTTGTAGACGTTGAATACATTACCAACATTGTACATATTAGGTAGATGTACTAAATAGTTTTGATGAGTGTAAGAACATGTAGCTATGATATGTGAACAAGACACGTGTATAACTTGAAATTTTCCACAATCGCGCTATTTTTCTTTGAAAATATAGAGGTAAAAGTATATGATGAAAATCAAGCATTGCTCTTAATAAACCCTTTACAAAGCTCACTAGAAAATATGTGTGACACACTTCTTTATGGTAGAGATTCTTTATCATTCGAAGAAGTATAGTTTTCTTTAATTTCAAAAGAATTAAAAAATAAGTTAGAAGGAAATGATAAAGGTAATGGTAAAGGATTGTTTGCTAAAGAAAAATTGAGAAAGAAAAATCAGAAGCAAAAAGGAAATACCAAGAATAAAGAAAAGAAAAAGTCAAAATTGAAATGTTTCATATGCAAAAATGAGGGTCATTTCAAAAAGAAATGTTCTGGTTGGAAAGGAAAGAAGAAGACTGGTACTGATAATGAATATTGAAGTGTTTCTTGCCTCTAAAGATTATGAACGTACTAAAGTTCTATGAAATGCACATTGTCGAATTTACCATAGGAAAACATTACTAAAAAATAATTATGAGATATGTGCATGGTGATCTATGGAGACATGCCATAGTAGCTTCACATAGAGGTAACAAGTATTTCATTACTTTTCTTAATAATTACAGTAAAAAAAATATAGATTTACTAGTTTAAAAATAAAGATGAAGCTTATAAAACCTTTAAAGAATGAAATATATGGTTGAAAATAAGACAAATTTAAAGATTAAGAATTTGAGGTGGATAATGGTCTTGAATATTGCAGTGAATAATTTACAAACTACAACAAATCTTATGGAATAAAAAGACAAAGGATTGTTATAAGCACACCTCAATAAAATGGACTGACTAAAAGGATGAATATAGAACATCACTTGAAAGAATGAGATGTATTCTTTCAAAGTTTGGAATGCCTACTCTATTTTGGGAAAAACTATTCATATTGATTGTTATTTAATCAATTTGAGCCCATCCACTTAATAGTTCTTAAGACTCCACAAGATATGTGGACCGAACAAGTCCATGGTTATAGCCAGCTAAATGTGTTAGAGTGTGCAACTTATTATCTTGGTCAATGAAAGCAAGTGCATTTTTAAAAGAAAGAAAATGATTCTAGGTGTTGAGCCTCCAAGATTCAAAGCTAGACAAGTAGGAATAAGGTTTACTTAAAGGGAAGAAGTGGACTATAATGAAATTTTTTCACATGTATAGTACCTCAATTTTATCTCATCGGTTGAAAATAATTTCAAAACATAAGTCATAATATGTTTAATAAACATTTTACAATTATTTATTAAACATAAAAATTAGTCATTTTATAAATCTCATACAATTTTGAATTTATACCAATTCTATTACATTACATTTAGTACTAAAAAAAAAAATGAAACAAAGAAAACAAAGAGAAGTACTATGCTCACACCTCCTTTTGCTTTCTTAGCTATTGCACTATATTTTTGAACACATTTGCCAACTTAACTTTCTTCCAGCACACTTTTCGTATGCAAGCAACGCCATCTAATATTTTAATTTAATTTTTTTTGTATCCTAATAAGTTTATCATTTTCACCATTTGTATACTCAATCCAAAATATAAGCCACTTATTTCCCTAATAATCTCAAGTTGCTTGATTTATATTACAAAACAATAGAAAAACCATAATTCAATTTTATCTCACGGATATAAAAAAAATGATTTTTCTAAACAAAATTGAGAAACCTAATAGCAACCTTGTTTTATTATTTTCTTTTATTTTTCAATACATCCACAAATGCATTCCACCATGAAAACAAAAACCCAAAAAAATAAAACATAAAAATCAAACTCGTTTTTCGCATCTCATCAAAGAAACCATTTCAATTAGAATATTCAACAAAAATAAAAAAATAAAAAAAAAACACTAGAAAGAATGGGAAAAAAAGAGGAACTATAACTGTCACCACCATCTCCAGTTGATCGTGCGTCCATGGTTGACCACCATTAAACTGTCCAACTAGTCGCGCACCATTGTCTTTTTTTCGTGGCCCCATTGCAAATCTAGGTTAGTGAGTTACTCCCTCTCTCTCACTCTTCATCATCTATCTTTTTATTTTCTTTTTTCTTTCCCTCTTCCTTCATGTGCACACAACCACAACCTGTTTTTTTCTTTCTTTCTTTTCTGTTTGTTTTTTTTTCTTGCGTGCGTCACTTTCTTTTATTCTCTTATTACCCTTTTTTGTTTCAGATTTTTTTATTAATTAATCTTATGTTTATGTTTTTTTATATAAAATTTTAATGGTTTTTGGGCTCTATGCCATTGTTTGGTTGTATAAGTTTAATCTATTTTCTCTAAATTGTTTGTTTCTTTAAGTGGTTTCATCTATAATTAATTGTTTTTTTTAAATGTCTTAATATAGTTAATTTGATACTACATTTTTCTCTCTCCGAGTTTTTAGAATACAAGTTGTGACAACTTGATAGTTATAATACTCGTTTTATGAATATATTAATTGAAAATCGACAATTAAATTTGATTAATTAGATGACACATATTTAGTCTTTGAGTTTTTTAAGACACAAGTTGTACAACTTGGTGACTATAAAGCTCTCTCTAATCTACACAACTTATAGGTTTATGAAATTTTCTATTTTGTATCATTTTGAGTGAAATTAATGTCAAAATAACAATTTGAATAATTAATATATTCCAGTGTTTATTTTTTTGATTTGGAAAAACTTTTCTTGATCTAATTTTGAAATTAATCTTTTAGAGTGTGCCTCTTATTTTATTTTTTGACTTTTACTTATACGTTGTCGAGTTAGATCAATTGGAGAACTAAGAGTCAAAGGAACATATACTTTTCGCTTGTGAACTCGAATTAGTAAAGAATCGAAAAATAAAAATAGGTGAGAGAGTATTTGAATTCATGATTATATTATAATGTGATATGAACAAAAAATTTGTATTTCATAATGATTCATTTAGGGTTCATTACATATGGCGGTAGTCATTTGAGATATAAAATAATTAATGTAAAAATATGAAAATTGTGAGATTAAAATGTTAGATAGAAATGTTTGAAAGGTGTTTATTGATTTAATTTTTTATTATTATATGGTATTCGGTATTTGATATTATTGTAATATTGTTGATATTTTATATTATTGTTATATTGTTTTAATGAAAATATTTCTCAAGATGGATAAGCACTAATTTTTTTTTTATAAAACTCAATTTTAAAAAGAAATGAACACAAAGTTATAATAGTTGACTAGAAGATATTATAAAAAGAAATAAACACAAACTTATAATAGTTGACTATAACATCCACAACCTCCATAGTAATAGAATTTAAAATACAATAAGTGACTTAACACAAAAGTAAGACACTAAAGTTGCGATGTGAAGTTCACTTAACATTACACATTTTTTTAAGCTTATTCTCACAAACTAATTCAATAAATAAAGAACGGAGAATTCAAAGAGAATTCGTTGTAAGAATCACACTCTTTCTATGAATCTCTCGACCTTTTCAAATCAACAAGAGAAGATCCCCTTCCTCCTCTTGCATCGTTAGCACTTATTTTCGTCTTCAAAATCGTTTCTTTAATAATTTTTCCTTCATCTGATTCCATCAACTCAATAACTCACTCCCCTAACTCAAACGCTCCTACAAACCTGTCTGCTGACTCGTTTAGTTTCAATTCAATTTTTGTTTCTTGCACCAAAATCACTCTAATAAGATTTTGTTTAGCATAAAGCGGCCATGTAATCATTGGAACTCCTTCACAAATAGGCTCCAAAATTGAGTTTAACCCACAATGTGTCACCAACCCACCCACTAAATCATGACTCAATATCCCTCTTTGTGGGGCCCAGTTCAAGCCAACTCATATAGTGATATTATTTTTCCTCATACATCACTAGTTTGATTGAAAAATTAGTGGAACGGTTCCGTCACGAACACACGAACCCATCCCTTAAAGCTTTAATAGCTTTACATTCAAAAACATCATCAGGGTTATTAGCGGTGCTACCTCACGACCTTCTTATGTAACATCCTATAGCTTTAATAGCTCTACACATTTCCACTACCAATTGAGCCTGACATTTTATTTAACACCTTAACCATTACCGTTATCGGCGGTGTTACCTCACAACCTTCTCACCATTTAACCACCTAGTGGAAATTGGTACTTAGAAGATAAGTACCACCTCCACACAATCCCATTATCAATTTAGTTGTTGACTCAATTGGTAGTAGGACTACCTCACGACCCTCTGCCACCCCCCCCCCCCCCCCCCCCCCCCCCCCCCCCCCCCCCCCAACCACACAATGGAAATAATGAGTTTTTTTCCTTCCGTGTGATTTGAGCTCAATACTTGAGGATAAGTACCACATCCACACGATCCCACTACCAATTGAGCTGAGGTGTTACACTTCACATCGTCGAGATAGTCATCAATGAATAACGTCGACAACCCGGGAAGTTGAATAGGTGTGTCAATGTTAAAGTCTCTTATTGCTTTTGTGCCTTTTTGTGATAAGTTGGAAGGTGAAGAGAAAGTGATTGCCTATAAACTACTAAGGTGAAGTAAAAGTAAATAGGAATATCAAGTATGTTGTTAATTTGTTAAGCACTATAATTGAGGATATTCAAAATAACACCTTTGATGTTTGTGGTTTTTGAAATGGATTGAAAAATATTGTGAACATGATGGTTGAAAAGAGGGGAGAGTTCAAGGGTTTGTAAGCGAGGTGGGAGTGTTAAAGTGAGTGAAATGGAAGGAATAAAGTGGAAGTTTGTGGAGGGAAATTTGTTAGAGATAGGAGCAATGTATTGAGTAGTGGAATCATCATTCTTATTGCTGTGTGATGTGAGGATGAGAATTGTGATTGAAAATGAAGGGTGATGTGTTAGTACGAGTTTTCCTAGTTCAACCATAGACATTAAGTGTCCACTCCCAAAGAACTATAGTTTCCTTCATGATTGTGAATATGGAAAAAGAATTCTTAATTTTGAAGCACGTGAACAAGTGTATATATTGACAAACTATGCCCTATTGTGCTATTAAAATATGAAGGAATGGTTAGCTTTTCACAAAGTAAGCATTATGATACTATATTAATTTCTCTATGTATTTGATTTAAAAAAAAATAAATTCTATCATAATGATAGAGACATATCATATTACTAAATATATATGGGCATACCACATAAATTTGTAAGCGGTAATTAAAACTAATATTTATTTCATTTACCAATTTATTTATGGAATAACAAAATATACACATTAACCGAATTATTTCATGCAGGAATATTTGAGAATAAATTTCCTTGCAAGTTGTAATGGCCAAGAATATAATACTAGCAAATTCATGTAGGATTATTTGATTTTTTATTTATTTAAATATCTTACATTAATTATATGGGGTTTTTCAAATCTTTTAAATTTTTGTTTTGTTTTCCTTTCTAAAAAAAGAAATTGTAGAACCCTAATTAATTTAGGGAGATATAAAATAAAATGCAATGGAATTATTTCTGCATCTTTAGTGGCCTATTACGAACGTGCTTATCATGAAATATGGAAGCGCAAGGAGGGGACACTTATAAATTATAATCTTTAATTTGGGCATCATTGAGGTTTTTTTTCTTCAATACTTCATACTCCAAAAAAAATTATTAAACTATTCATTTTTTAAAATTATATACTAAAATTTCTTTTTTGTATTATAAATGATAATTTCTTTAAGGAAGTTCGTGTTGGAAAAGACAACTTTCTTAAATAATATTTCAATAAAAAAAATCAATTTCTTTTTAAATTAACAATATAAATATATAATTCATAAAAATACATAAATACAAATTTTAAATTATATAAGATTGACTAGAGTTGCATGTAACATTTGGACAATATTTTTGAGTATGACTAGTTAACCGACCTAGTTTACATTTTCTTGACACTTATTCTTTAACGTCCATTTTAGTTTTAATACAGATACTATTTGGACGACTTTTTTTAATTCTCCTTATTTCAGGATTATGATACAATATTTCACCTTCATATGTGGACTAATATCCTTCATTAGGTATGGTGGAAACTCTTGTTTGTAGTTGTTGAATATATTAACCACATTTTACGCGTTAGGTAGATGCATTTAATAGTTTTGACAAACGTAACAACATGCAGCTATGACATGTGAACAAGACATGTGTATAGTCTGAAATTTTCTACAATCAAATTATTTTCTTTAATGGTTGACTTCGAAATGACCAATTAGTTGCACCTCTCTTAGGTTTACTATTTCCTGCACCATAATAGAATCATGCGGACATATCAATTAACTAGTCATACTCGAAAACATTATTCAAATGTTACAGACAATTTTAGTTAATCTATGTAATTTAAAATTTGTGCTTATGTGTATTTTTATTAATTATAAATATATATATATATATATATATATATATTTGTTAATTTAAAAACAAATTATTATTTTTTAAAAAATTTTCTGTGAAAAAATCGCCTTTAAACGCGAGGTTCCTTAAAGAAATCGTCATTTACAAAGATAGAAAAAAGTTATTTTAATATTTAGTTTTAAAAAAGAAACAACTTGATAAATTCTTTTGGGAGTATGGGTTATTAGAAAAAAAAAAAAAGAAAAAAACAGCATTGAGCATGAATATTCGAGGAAATGTAAATTAAGGAAAACCTTCTAGAGAGCGCAGTAAGACAAAATAAGAGGAAAACTCCACAACAAGTATAAAATGACAAAAGAGAAAACTCTTAGTCATTACAACGTGCAAGGAAACTTCAGGGTTTGAGGAGAACTCATATATTTAAATAGTTTCAAGAATCCTTATTAATTTAGTTTTCTATATTTGTAAATTTAATACATAAATAAATTATTTATCAATCAAAATTTTCATATTAGTCTATTTATAAAAATTATTAATTATAATTTATGTGGTACGAAGTTAATCAATTATAAATTATTAATTATATATTTGAATTTTCTTATAAAAAAATTTTAGTAAAAATTCTTGTTATATATTTTAATAGACATGATAGACACCAATAATATAATATTTTTTTAAAACAAAAATATAATATTATTGGATCATTTCTGAAAGTTCTAAAGTCATAACTAAATTTATTATTTTGAATGGATACACATTTCACTTACTTTTCACTTTTATAAATTTATCATTTTGAATCAGTGTAAAAATAATTAATTATCCAATAAACAAGTTTGTTGATGGATTTGGGTCGTTCATAATAATGGTCAATAATATTGGTGTATTTGAAAATAATGGTAAGAATAGTTGGCAAAGTTCTTGAGGTGCTAGCCAATTTGGTGTATTTAAATTGCTAATTTCCTGTGCATCTATTACGCTGGGGTGAATTTTTTAATTAATATTAATAGCTTTCTGTGCCTCTTAAAAAAAGAAACACAATAATTAAGCCGTACTAACAATAATTGAGCAATAATATTATAATACTAGTCAACGAGAATTAAAAGATTATATTATAATGCCACGTTTAAATTAAATACGTTTAAATATGCAATTAGATAATGTAAAATATTAAAACAATATATTTTAATCCATACAAAAAAAAAATTTATTTAAGTTTTTGAAAAGTATACAAACGTTTACATTTTAATACTTAATGTGTTATATCGTAAGTTTTTTAACAAATTAGTAATTAATTATTATTTTTTAATTGAAAAGAATTGTTTAAGGTTAAATATATTTAAATTTAAACAAGAATTAATTGTATATTTAAATTTTAAATAATTAATTGCTTAACTTTTAAAAAAACTATATGAGGTATTACAACCTCAAACAAAAATATTTGTATTTTGTACTAAAACGAAAGAAAATAAAATAATTTCTTTGATCAATTTTTGGTTATATTTAATTAGAATAATGTTCCTCTATTTTATTTTAAATATCTTATTTGAATAATTTCTGATTGTTAAAAAAATTGATTAGTTATATTGATTACAATATAATAGTTTCATTTATATAAATAAATTTATTAATTATGAAAAACTTTGATGAATTGAGCTACAATAAGTATATCAGTGTAAAAATAAATTAACAAATAAAATATTGAAATAAGACAGAGGGAGTGTATAACATGGCACAACACATGATGTATTGCCTCCTTGTTATCGGTGAATTATTCAACAAATAAGGAGGCAAACTGCTTGCAAATAATCAATGATTAAATATACATAAGTTCAAAAACAAAGTTAAAAAGCTTGTTTCAATAATTTACATACGGATTATCTATTGACATAGAGCTGTAGAAAATGGATTCGTAGGTAAAACATCACCAAGAACATGTGATGTGTTAAGCATATATCTTATTAGTATTTATGTGGACAGTGTTAACACCGAAAACAAATTAATTAAGACCGTGTGCCTAACATGGACCTCCAAAAAATATGGTTCAAGTGTGATTCGGGGTTGATGGTTTTCTATTTTCAATTAGGGATGACAACAAAATCCGCATCAATAGGTATCCACCGAACATGTCGTGTTTGGGCGAAGAAAATCCGTTTTCATTTGAGACTTGATGGAAGATGGTTATATTGCTCCGAAGATTACTGATGGTATTGAAATTCCAAGAAATGAGATGAATATTGATCAGAAGAAGATGTACAAGATTCATCATAAGTCTAGAACATTTATGATAAATGCAATCACCTTCAAGGAGTTTCACAAATGCACCAACAAAGAGACAACAAAGAGTATTTATGATAATCTGATTATGACCTATGAAGCAAGCAAGCAAGTTCAAGAAGCAAATGTCAATCTCTTGGTCAAAAAGTATGAGTTGTTCAAGATGGAAAAAGATTGAGACATTGAAACAATGATTTCCAGATTCCAAACCTCGGTCTTAGGATTAAAGGTACATGAGAAGAGTGATACTAGTTCTGATCATGTGAAGAAAATTCTTAAGAGTTTGACAAGAAAGTCGATACCTAAGATCACTGCCATTCAAGAAGCAAAGGATCTGAATACTCTAAAGTAGGAAGAATTAATCAATTCTATCATATCACATGAAATTGAGATTAAGAAAAAGGTTCTAAAGCCCTAGAAGAAGAACAAGACTCTAGCCTTGAAATCTAAGCAGAAGAAGGTTCTAAAAGAAACATCATAATTAGAGGATATTGATTCAGATGATCTGAATCTGAATTCAGAGGAAGAGGATATTTATTTCATATCCGGAAAAATTTAAAAGATGTGGCACAAGTTAGAATGTTCAAATATGTCCAAGGCTACATGGGATGATTATGAGGAATCCTCTTACAATGAACATCCAAATTTAATTATGATGGCTCATACCAACTCTGTCTCTAGATGTAACACATATTCTGACTCTGGAAGTGAATCGGGAGATGAAGAAATTGAGATGTCCTCAACAATCAAGTTAAAACACTAATCATGGTACCTGAACATTGGATGCATGCGACATATGACAAGAGAAAAGTCTACGTTCCAAGAACTAACTTTGAGCAAATGAGATACAATGACTTTTGGAAGAAAGCAAAAAGGTCACATCATTGGTCAAGGTAGCATTGGTAATAGTACTTCCCCTTTTATTAAAGATGTCTTGTTTGTTAAAGGTCTTAAGAATAATTTATTAAGTATGAATTAGTTAAGTGATAATAATTATGATATTATATTCAATCAAAAAACATGCAAGTCAATCAGTCATAATGATGGATATGTACTCTTTACAGGTCAAAGGCAAAACAACATTTATAAAATAAATTTGTTTAGTCTACAGAAACAAGAGGTTAAGTTTCTTATGTCAGTAAATGAAGAGAAACTAATTTGGCACAAAATATTAGGTCATGCAAACCTTAGATTAATTTTAAAACTGAATAAACTTCAACTAGTTAGAGGTCTACCTAAGCTTATTTACAAAACTGGAACTATGTGTATAGCTTGTCAAAAGGGAAAACAAACAAAAAAATCCTTTACCACTAAGAATTCAGTCTCTACCTCAAAGCCTCTTGAGCTCTTATATATAAATCTCTTTAGGTCGGTGAAAACAACCTCTCTAAGTTGAAAAAAATATGGCTTTGTTATACTAGATGATTATACTAGGTGGACATGGGTAAAAAATTTAAGAAGTAAGGATGAATCTCACAGTATTTATCACATTTTGAAAACAAATAATGAATGAAAAGTGTCTTAAGATTGTAACAATTAAAAGTGACCATGGAGGAGAATTTGAAAACGGAGTTGTAGAAAGAAATAATAGCTCACTCCAAGAAATGGTCAGAAACATGTTAAACAATGAGAATGTTATAAAACACTATTAGGCGAAAGCAATTAATATTGCATGTTATATTCAAAATAGAGTCTATATAAGATCTATATTGAATAAAACACCATATCAATTATGGAAAGGTAAAAATTATAACATCTCTTATTTTAAATAATTTGGTTGTACTTGTTATATGTTAAACACTAATGATAACCTTGGTAAATTTGATTCTAGATCTCAAAAGTGTGCCTTTATTGGATACTTTGAAAGATCCAAGGCTCATAGAGTGTTTAATAGGGAAACTCATATTATGGAAAAATCCATACATGTTAAATTTCATGACAAAACAACTTGACCTTAAAAAGTAAATGCAAGATGATGAGAGTATAAGTTTATCGGAACCAAAGGAAGCGGATGCTGACAAACCAGAAGAACTTAAAAAATTATAGGATACAAGCAAATCATAAGAATATGAAAATTCTTCAAAGGATGAATCTAATCAAGTCAGAAATAGTCAAGATAAGTCAGAAGAAAGATTTGGATGAAAGTACGATTCATATCATCTTTAAACTCTAATAACTGGAAGTGCAAGTGATCGTTTGAGGATCAGATAATCATTTAAAGATATCAGTTTATTTGGCTTACTCTCATCAATTGAGCCTAGTTCTAATTATGAAGCATTGACAAATAATGGATGGATTCTTGCAATGCAAGAAGAGTTAAATGAATTTGAGAGGAATGATGTTTGGGATCTAGTATCTAGACCATAGAAGAACATTATTGGAACCAAGTAGATTTTCTTAAATAAGCTAAATGAAAAAGGTGAAGTGGTCATAAGCAAGGAAGGACTTGTTGATAGGGCTACAATCAGCAAGATGGCATTGATCACATTGAGAAATTTACTCTAATGAATAGGTTATAAGCTATTTGTATCCTACTTTCTTTTGCTGCAAATAATAATATTACATTATTTCAAATGGATATTAAAAGTGTTTTTCTAAATGGTTATATAAGTGAAGAAGTCTATGTTAAACAACTCCCAGGTTCTGAAACTTCTAAATTTCCAAATCATCTTTTTAAACTCAGGATATCTCTGTATGGTCTAAAACATGCACCTAGAGCATGGTATGATAGACTTAGTAATTGCTTGCTTAAAAATAACTTTGAAAAGGAACAAGTAGATAATACATTTTTTAGAAAATCAATGGGAGATAACATTCTTATAATTCAAATTTCTGTTGCTAACATTATTTTTGGATTTACTAATTGCACTCACTGTCTTTCTAAATTGATGCTACTTGAATTTAAAATGAGTATAATGGGAGAACTTATGTTCTTCTTAGGTATACAAATTCAACAAAGTCGAAAAGTTTTTACGTTCATCAAACTAAATATATAGCAGAGCTTCTTAGGAAATTTAAGATAGGTGATTGCAAACATATGGCTACACACCAATGCATCCTACTTGTTACTTGAAAAAGATGATTCGTGCGAAAAAGTTGACCAAAAAACCTATAGATTAATGATATGATCCCTACTTTACCTTATCGTTTCCAGACCTAACTTCATGTTTACTTTATGTGTATGTGCAAGATTTCAAGCTGACCCTAGGGAATCACATTTAACTATTGTTAAGAGAATCTTTAGATACCTAAAAGGTGTTAAGGCAAAAACCTTTTTGATGTATGTTTTAATGACAACAAACTTTATGGAATAAATGATTAAGTTTTATGAATGGTGATATGCTAATGATTGTACTTGAGTTTTATTTAAGGATGAAGAATTGCATAATCAAACAATCAAGATCATTTAAAAGAAGCAAGATCAAATTTGAGAAAACAGAAACGAAGAATGTTTTGGTTATTAAATAGAAAAACCAAGAACGTTCTAGTTTACGAAGAACAAAGCCTTCTAGAAATCAAGATTGATTCAAACTTCAATCACTCATCGAGATGCATAACAAACTGCAAGTAACTATCAAAATAATTAGAATGGAACACGTAAGGAAACTTTGGACATATGCATTCAACAAATTCACACTAGTACATTTTAACCTTGTTACATCGTCGATATTAGATCGATTGTTATACATCCAATGTAATAAGTAAGGCGGTGGCAAATTTGTTATTATAATAAACTTTGTTAGATCTGTTCTAATTGAACTGTTCTAACAGTTACATTAAAAAAAAACTACAAAAAAAAAAAATTGTATTAAATTTATTATTATAGTAAATTTTATTAGATCTGTTCTAATTGAACCGATCTAATATACATATTAAAATTAAAAATAAAAACTGCACAAAAAAAAGCTACACAAAAAAAAAAACTATGCAAGAAAAAAAAGACATTAATATATTTGTTATTATTACAAATTTTATTAGATCTCTTTTATTAGACCGATCTAACAAGTCTTTTTTAAAAAAAAAATCTAAATTAACCAAAGAAATTATAAATATTGCATTTAATAGTTACAAAATATTTATTCCGTAAACCCATTTTGCAATTCCTAAGCACGCGTTCGCCATTTTGCCTCTTCATCCTTCGTTCTTCATCTTTTCTTCTGCAAACCACAAATGAGTCACCCGCGAAAACGTTTTCATCCTTCCACATTTAACCTTCATACTTTAGTGAAATCTGAATCGTGAATTGTGAAAACGTGAGTGAATCAGCCTTCATCGCCGGCGACAAATTGGTTCGGTGCAATATTTTTCTACTTCAGCACTGACGACGAGTTTTCTTTGTCTTCCTTTAAAACTGCATGTTATGTGTTTGTGATATTGTCTTTGTTAATAATATGTTCTGCACATTCCCAGCATGTTATGTTAGCCTTATATCTTCATGCTTAGATTGCTTGCACCACTCTACATGTGATGTCAGTGATTGTTGAGTGATTTCTGATTGGAAGTGGGCTTTATTTAGTGTGCTTATATACAATATTTATTGATTATTACAAACAAAGATGGAAAACACAAACAAACTGAAAAGGAGTTGTTATATTTGGATAGGAATTTATTTATGTTAAATGTGTCTAAAAGGAGGAGAAAAATGAAGAACCAAGTCATTGAATGATTTCTTCTGTTTTTTTCTTCATGCATTACTTGGTAGTATTCAATAATTACATTAACATACTGATAGGTTTGTTAGTGTTAGTAAACAATGTAGTGAATTAGGTAGGGTTAGTTAGAAGAAATAAATAAGGCAGGTTGCCTATAACTAGAAAGAAGGGATTAACCAATCAACATCTTGTTAATTGAGTGGCATAGAGCCTTTTGGTATTGGGAGGAAGGCAGACTATTAGAGAACTGTCATCGCTCTGTAACAAAAAGGAATTCTTCCCCATTTTCCAGCAACAGGATACTAGATCCTAGTATAACATCCAATTTTTGACATATATTTTAAATGATATCATACATATATAGTTTTATCACTTGTGTAAACAACACAATGCATTATAGTAGAAGCCCAAACCATGTCAGCTCAGGATAATATTTACCTCAATAATCCTTTTCTGTATCATATCCTCAAGTGAAGCAGTTATCTCCTCAGTTATTACAGGAGTAGGTCTAACATTATGCTCAAAGTCAATATCAACTTCTAGTGCACTATTTGTGGGTCTCTTTGCAGCAGTTACCTGTTATAAACTCGACAATAAAAAAATTAATATTCATAAACTGATTAAAAAAAAGGTTCTACATATGAACCCTACAAAAAAGACAGGTAAAAAAATGGGGGGAAAATGGTATTACCTCACCCTGCATAGTCCAAGTTTTTGGCTCTACATTAGCTTTCTCCATTTGCGCTATCTTTGATTGAAGTTTTTCCAGCTGCTTTTTATGGGTAGAAGGAGTCTTATTCTTCTACAAACGAGTAAAAATGGAATATGAAAAATTAGTTTTAATAATAAATCTTTCACAGAGATATACATATTAAAAATTATAATGAGAAATCAGGATCATCTATAGTTTTCAATTATAGGAAAGGACAACCTAGTGCTATAAATCTTCCACCCTTCTATCATGGGCCCCTAGAAAACACTTGTCGAATAGCTGGTATAGTGGTACTATAGAGCTTTAGCGTAGCCAATATTGAACAAATTGATATTGTGTTGCAATACATTATTTAGTTCAAAGTATTGTCTAATAACAACTATAGTGCAATAGTTGAAAAGGAATGGACTCACTATGGGTCTACTGTAGGCAATTGTATAGTATATGTCTTATGTATTTTCAATTGTTTTAAGTCTCTTAATTATTGCATATGTCCTCTCTATAGTAAAAGCTTATGAAATATGTATTTCCTAATTTTTGTAGTGCAACTGTTATATGCTCTATCCCAATTCATATATTTGAAAATTGAGAATTAATATTAAGTATAATATAGATATAGACATTAACAGCATCTTCACAAAAGTCTTTAGGCACATCTCATCTCTGACTTGGATTATATTTGATTTTTTTTTCTATTGCTTAGTGGTTGATTTCATCAAAAGTGTGGTCCTCTTACTCAAAAGTCTTTAGGCACATCTCATCTCAACTGTTATATGCTTGATTTTATTGTTGCTTGATTTTAAAGTGTGGTACTCTTACTGTTTTGTTGGTTTACTTATTAACATGAAATTCTACATGAAATTGAAACCTACTGATCGACTACTCATTTTTTGCTATGATTGGAGAAATGAGTATGCTGAGTAGAGTTTGTCTATATTAAAAATTGTCACAGTAAATTGAACAATACAAAGTTGCTTATAAAGTATTGATACTTTCTTAATCTCTCTTATCATATTTTATTTATGATGGAAGAAAATGGAAAGCAGAGCATATTTTTTTTACGATGGAAGAAAATGGAAAGCAGAGCATATGAACGTGAAGAATCGCTTTATATTCCTTGCTGCAACATTAAAAATGTCTACTACTTATGATTTTTTCAAAGTTAGTATTAATTAACTACTTATGATTCTTATGGTCGCATGATTTAGATAACTTTGTTATTTCAATGTTTATAATTTCAGATATTTGGAGAATCAAAACCCTTCGTAGATGAAGAAATGATGAATGTCCGACAACGTTGTGCAAACTTGATTCTTGAACTAATAGAAAATGCTTGAAGCACTTTTATCATTTTAGTATCTTTAGACTGTTAATAGAAGATAATGTTTTTTTTTTTTTAACTAGTGAATATTATGTAGCTCTAAATTTGATAATTTAGATTTTGTAAAAAAATTATGACTCATTGTTATTGATTTTTAAATGTAAAGCTTCATGTGAAGTTGTGTTTTATGGTTGAATGAGAAATTCTAGTTAATAGTGTAATATGTGAAATTATGAGGATGCTTATGTAAGGGGTGAAAATTATGAAGAAAACAAAATTAAAAAATTAATTATTTAAATCGATTGGCTCAATAAAATAAACAATTTTGAATATAACTTGTTATATTGGTTCAAATTTAACCGATGTAATAAATGAATTTTGAATTTGACTTGTTATATTGGTTCAAATTGAACCGATCTAATAAATCATTTTTGAATTTGACTTGTCATATTGGTTCAAATTCAACCGATCTAATAAATTATTTTTGAATGTGACTTGTTACATCTATTACTTTAGCTGATTTAATAATTAATTATTTATTACAACGCTTGATGTTAGATCGTACAAGGAACCGATCTAACAAGTACGTAGGAACCGATCTAACAAGGTTTAATTGCACTAGATATCATAATGACATAATCATTGTATGAAGTTACAAGTTTTGATCTTCAAGAGGAATGACTTAAAACTAAAGAAGTACGATATGAAAAAAAAAAAATACATTAGTGATACCCTGTAGAATAGTTGGTATACAAACAAAATTCATATTAGAACAAAAATAGAAAATCACTTAAAACAGAAAACGAAGAACGGTCTTCGATTTCATAACTTTAATCCAAGAATGTTCTGGTTTAAAAAGATCAAAATATGATGTAATTTAAGATTGATCTAAGCTACGAAAGTAGATATATATACACTATGAATCATCAATATTCATTACAGAGAAATTTAATAATCTACATAAGATTTTTTTGGATATATTCAATCAAAGAGGATCAACAAAGGCAAAGAAAAATATCAAGGTCAATCTCCAAAATTATGAGCTATGAGCAAGGACAACCATGACAACAAAGACACTACTATTGTACACTTTTGTAGAAAACACATCATATTTTTTAAACAAAAGACTGACACACAACAACAATCAAAATCTAACATTCATACAAAATAGAAAACAAAGAATGTTCTTGTTTTGCAAAAGAACATTTTGGTTATTCTCCTTTAAAAGGCACAATTAAGACAGATAAATTTCCACAGTCTAAACACATGTTAAAGAGTATCAAGACTGATCAAATCATTGGTGAAGCCAAGAACTCGAGATCAATGCCCAAAGGTGGAAAATTGCCTTATGATTAATCTTCAAATTGATGAGTTGTGATCAAGGACACATGTACATTGTACTTCTAATATTCTACAGAAAGCTCTGCATAATTTTGACATGAAAACAGTATCAAAACTGAAATTTGACAGCTCACTCAGTCAGTCACGTTTCCCATGAAGCCCAAAAGCAAGAACGTTCTTTGATTGTCATGAAAGTTCAAGACAGCACATAAACATAGTTTAATTGCTTTAAAATACATCTAATACTTAAGAAGTGTGTCCAACGACTATATTCATTTTAAACTGAATATTCAAAACAATGTCACATCTAATTTAATCCTCTTAAGAATAGTTTATATTATTTCTTATTTTTTAAAATAGAGTTTCAAAACTACCAAGTAGTATAACTTGTGTCTTAACAACTCAAAGAAAATGTCACATCTCAATAGTTACATTTGAACAAATTGATTTTAAATTAATTTATTTATAAAAATGAATTTTAGAACTATTAAATTGTACAGCTTATGTCTTGACAATATATAAATTAAAAGATGATACATCTAATTAGTCTTTAATACAAAATTTCTCTGCATTTTTAGCATATTTAATATTTATTATAAATTAATTAAATTTAATATATAAAAAATAAGACTTATTTATTAAAAAAATATAAATTAAAAAATGAATGCTAAAGATGTAAAGCTTATAAAGAACCAATGATCTTAAAATCGAAAAACTATTTTTTATATATAATAATAAATAAAAAAATCAACAAAAAAGAAATAAAAGAATACCAAATAATAATATAAATAATATATATATATTAAAACTGACCTAGTTTAACCGCCAATCCAAAGGATACATTCAAAACAAAACAGTTGCGCTGCTAGTGGAAAACAAAAGGAACAACGCAGAAAGAAGAAAGGGGAAAATGAGAATAGGAAAAGAAAAAAAAAGAAGTCCGATAGGGAGCCAATAATATAAGAGGCCGAGCACGAAAGGACCAAAAAATACGGTCGACGTTCCAGCAACAACAACGACGTCGAATGTTTGAGTTTTAGTTTATTCTCTCTTATATTAGAATATTATTTTTGTATAACAACAAAAGTTTAATTTTTTCACGTATAACTCATTTTATATATTACATTTGGGTAACAAATACAGTTATTATAGAGTAAAGATGAAAGCAATACTTTAATCATTTTTATGTTTGCTTTTCTCTCCTATTACTCTGCTTATTTTCTTCTTCATCTTTTTAAGTATTTTTGTTGGTATCCGATTTTTTTAGTTGATTGATTTTTTTCTCAATTTATAGATTAAAGTGATTAATCTTTGTGCTCATGAGACAAGATTCAGTCCCAGTTTTTATATTATTTTCGCAACAAAAACAAGCAACTAAGTATAAAAACATGTGAATCATCTTTCTGAGGGAGTATAAGACAACAAAAGAAAAAGCAAGTAAGTTGAAAAACAGGAGGGGCTGAGCAGCAGTAGAGTTCAATTTTCATTTTCTATTTTAGAGAACATATAACTCATATTTTTGTTTGAGTATAGAATTAATGAAAATAATAACCTTTTTAAAACAAAGTAAAAAAAAAACTAAAATAAGGGATTGAGCTATGAAACTGTAAACAACAATCTTTGTCTTTTTTATTTATCATGTTTTTGGACTATAAAATATTTGTTAAGTCAAACAAAAAGAAAGATATTCACACAATACATGGGAGTGTGTAATATTTATACTTTTTTTTTTATATTATTGTTTGTTTATTCAATTGATTGATTTCTTAATGTTGGTAAGAACATGTCTTTGTCCATTATATTTGAATCAATGAGTAAACAAGAAATTACAATATTAACTTATTAATTAATTGCATAGGTGTCGAATGAATTCACACATGGAAAGCAAGAAAACGTGAGCAAAACAAAGTTCAAAGAGGTTTTCTCAGGAATTCTAATGGGTATGGCTGCTGGACTTAAATGAGACCTAATTGTGATTCTTCGCATTGATGGAAAAGATCTTCTTGAGTTTGTTAATGGTTCAAGAAGATGTAATTTGTTATTTGTAATTTTTTTCTATGTTAATTCGAATTGAATTTTGTTTTCGCTCAACAATTTATCCGTATAGATCTTGTATTTAGATGATGATGTTTGCTTGCTTGTTACTACTTGTTTGTTACCTTTGGATAGTAAGTTCAAGTAAAAATAAACATATTACTTTATTATATTTTTTTGGAATTATTTTCAATGGAACAAAATTCAGGTATTACATGATTGACATTACTACTTCAAAAGGCACTACCAACTTTACCTTGTTCTACAAGAAATCTCCTAAGTACAAACTTAATGGATATTATGATTCTGATTATGTCGGAGATAAACTTGAGAGAAAGAACACTAGTGACAACTACATATTTTTAGGTGACAACTTAGTATTTTGGTCAAGTAAGAAACAAAACACCATTACAATGCCAATAGTTGATGTTGAGTACATTTCATCAGTTGGCTGCAGTTCTTAACTACTTTTGATAAACGTCAACTTGAAGACTACAAAACTCTAGAATCCAACATTCACATAGAGATAAAACACCACTTCATTAGGGACTTTGTTCCAAAATGGATACTAAACATTGAGTTTGTTGACAATAAACACCAATGGACTAACGACATATTCACCAAACCACTACCTGAAGATAGGTTTGAATTCATAAAGAAAAACATAAACCTTACTTTCATATCTAACTAGTGTTATGATAACCTTGAAGAAGTTTAGTTTTACATTAGTTTTTATATTTTTTGTACTATATTATATACATTTTATTCAAAACAAAAAACGATGAAAAAAAAAAGACAAAAAAAAAAAAGAAGATAAAAATATGTCTTCTTTTAAGTCTTTTTTTATGATGACAAAAGGGGAGAAATATATTTAATAAAGTGGGAAGAAAATGATACTTAGACTTAGGAGAAGTCAAATAAATACAAAGAAAAGTTGTTAAAAAAAATACAAATTTTGTCATCATAAAAAAGGGGGAGATTGTTAGAACCAAAATCAAATTTTACATAGAGTTTTTATGATAACAAAAGTATTTTATGAGAATAAAATATTTGACTTCAAAGAGTATGAAAGAAGATATGGTCAAGATTTGTAATAGATTTGATCAAGATTTATCTACAACAAAATATGAACATAATTTATCTGAAAAATTTACAAACGCAATCTGAAAAAAATACGAACAAAATCAATATAAAGAATTTACAATCTCAATCTAAACAAAAAAGGAACATGATTAGTTTGAAGAATTTACAAATGCAATCTGAACAAAATACAATTTAGAATTAAACAATGACTAAATTGAAGCCCAAATTTTAACTATAAATAGACACTCAAGGCTGAAGAAGAAAATCATTGAAATGTAGAAAAGAGTAGTCTTAGAGTTCATAAGAGAAATACTTGTTCGAGTTAGAAATATTTTTTGACTGTTCATTTCTTAGAATATGAGAGTTATTATTATCATCAGATTTTTAGAAGCAACTACTTAATTTCCAATCTTTTGTATCCAACCCGATAGTGGTTTAGTTCCTTCTTCACTCTAGAGTTGTCAGGATGTTAGGAGAAGACTTGACTTGAAGGGTCAATGTGATTAGTTCCTCAAAAGTTTGGTGTTGTTAGGCTATTTGGGTAGATTGGCTTAGAAGGTCAGGTGCTCTGTAATTAAAAGTATTTGAATTAGGGGATTAATGCCTTCTAAATGAGAGGACTGGATGGAACTAGATTAGTGGTGAACCAGGATAAACCTACGTATCAAATTATTTATGCTTTCATTGTTTGTTGTCTCTGAATCTAATTACTTCTACTCTAAGTAAGTCACTAAAATCAAAATAATTTTTATATTTATTTATAAATTATAAAAAAATTGTTAACTTTAGTAAACACAATTCAATATCTCTTCTGGTATGTGCACCATTTCTTCTTTTGAGGCCCAAACCTTATCTAGTGCCGCTAGGTTTAGTTTACACTTCTATTGCAGTATTGTTTGGCTTGGTTATCTATGGCAGGGGACATCTATTAACATCCTCTCATATGTAATTGACTTTTGTGTTTACTTCTTCTCCTCTTGTCAGTTTGTTTACTCTCCTTTTAATTTTTATTTCTTATTTTATCTTCTGAACGAACCATTAATTTTTTAGTAAAAGAAGAATTTTATATAATAAAATATTAAGGGAAAATAGAATATTAGATTAAATATTAATTTAGTCTCTATAGAATTTTAAACTTTTAATTTTAGTCTTTATAAAAAAAAATGTAATTTTAAATCTCTACAAAGTTTAAACTTTACTATTAAGTCAACATATATTTTTAAATTAATTTTTACAAATATGTTTAATTATGACTTAAGTTTCTCCACAAAAAATAAACTAAAATTTGATTTCTAATTCCACAATCTCGTTACTTATCTTGAGTTTTTTATATATAAGAAGTTCATAGATATCTCATCACAAGTTAAAAAAATTTAAATTTTTGTGAAAAAAACTTTTTAAAAGATTATAAATATATAGGATTGAAAAAAATCATATAAATTTTTTAAAGTGACAGAACAATTTAACATATTAGACAATCTCAAATTAAGATATTACTCTAAAACAAGAAATTTCGGTGTTTAACACTTATTTCATAGCTAATCAATTCAACTGTAATAATCAGAACATTCACAATACCCGACACAATATTCTTTTGTGAAAATAGCAAACACAACATGAAACAAAAAATAAAGCTAATTAAGTATTGTTTTCCTATATTACTGTAGAATTTTGATTAGTTTCACTGCAAAATTTGTAAATAATTTTTTAGATCTAAAAGCAAAAAATAAATATCAATCAGATATGATTTGTTTTTTATTAGCACTCAGATATTCTCTTAAGCATGTTCATATCACATTTCAATAAATTAATCATGATTAATTTATATGATCATATGCCAAATGAACAAAACATGAGAAAAATAGGGAAGTAATGAAACACGAACTTTTGTCAACTCAATTTCAAGTGGAAGCTTATTGTAAATATAAATGAGCACATACATACATAGCTATTGGGAAAAATCAATAACTTCCTTTTCTTTGACCTAGACAAGTATATCATTCTTGTTTAGCTGTAAAGTTTTATTATAAAGTAATGTAATGAAATATTCATTTTGTTTGTCAAAGTAATGTCATATTCCTTCTAGTTATTAGTTATTAGGAGGTGTTAGTCAAAATGTATAGCCTATAGATTATAGAAGAAAAAGAAAGTTGAATAGAGTTCAAATTTTTCAAAACCTTTAATCACATGACGGAAATTATTTGAATACGTGATAAAATAGAGTGCTAATTTATATGGAAACATTGTTTTTAAGTTTGATTGGTGTTGCAAGTTACCGTTGCAAATTTAAAAGACAGTTTTATTAAAAAAATATATTTTTATTGAATCTAGAAAAATTGACGTAATTCAATCAAATTTGAAGTAAATTAGACTTGCTTAAATGATGTACAAATGATATAAAATCAAAGTAAATAAAAAAAATTAAATATTAGACCCAATTTACAATTGTTAATGAAAGATCAAAATATCTTGCTAACTCAATAATTCAAATCATGATAAAGTATCAAAACATAATTTTTAAAGTCACACATCTTTATATAATTTAAGGTTTAATTACAATTTTGGTCTCCTTATTTTAGTTTAATCGCGAAAGTACTTCTCTTATTTTGTTTCTCTCCAATTTTGGTCTCCAAGCAGAATTTTGGTCCAAAATATTATGAAATTTTATTTTTTTTACATTTATTTAAGTCATATCATGCCTCAAGATCTCATTTTTAACAATTGTACCTGAAATATATGATCATAAATGGTGTAATACGACTTTAAAAAATAAAATTTCATCAAATTTTAGATCAAAATTTTGTTTAGGGACCAAAACTGAAGAGAAACAAAATATGGGAACAACTTTCTCGATTCAGCTAAAATAGGGAGACCAAAACTGCAATTAAGCCATAATTTTAAAACTAGAAAAACATATTTTACACAAATGATCAATAAAAAAAAAATTGAACGGTAAATGCAAAAAATTCAGAGAAAGATAAAATTATAGCATGGTTCCTCTATTTTGTTTTCGGATGTAGTGTTGACACCTAATTTCGTCTCGTAATTTGAAAAATATTCATAAAAATAATTAAAAAAAATAAGGAAACAAAACATAACAATAATAAAGGTTTGGCCTTTTATTTTGGTATAAAAAAATTCAAATTTTATTTTGAAAAAGAAAAATGAAAATTAAATTAAAATAAATAAATTATTAAGTTATTTTTTAGTTTAGGAATGATTTTGATTTGATTTGCAAGATTGATTTATTTTTAAAACCAAATTAAATATCAAGTAACTTAATCACGTTTTTAAAATTAAAAATGAATCTATGGATTTATCCTAATTAGTCACAATGGAGAGTTTTTTCCAAAATTATAAAACCAAGTTTACTAGTATAAACAAGAATCTTAGGTGACTCAAAAATAGAGGAGAAAACGGTGAACCACCTTTAGTTCCCTACCACTTCATTCTTACACAACTTTTTCCATAATAAAATTATACTAGAAGTCTTTTATTTTATTAATTAGTTATAACTATTGACAATTGTAAGTTCTAAACATATTCTAGAAGGCAACACTACAATTATTAAGTGAGATAAAGGCAAACACTACGTATGTATGTACTCATGTCGTTTCAAAATAATATGCAAGCATTTTTTTTCCTCCCCATTTGTTTTAACGTAGCACAACCCCTAAAACTGCATGGTATCAGAGCTTCAACTCTAACCCTGTGTAGTTCACTAAGGAAAAAATGCATTTAATGGAGAACAACACTCTCTAGAAAAAGTTGAGAACATTTGGGAAACTGTCCTACTTGAATGGATATACCGTTGAACTAGAAACAATAAATTCATCTCACAAAATGGGGAAGTAGAGATGTTTAAAAAACTAAAAACTAAATCAAACGGTAGAATTGAATTGAACTGAACTGTTTTTGAACTAAACAGATTTATAAAAATTGAAAATCGAACTGATTTCGAATTGATTTTTTAAAACTAGAATTGAACCGAACAGATTTTCAGTTGAAAAAAAATCAACCGAATGGATTTTTATTTCAAAAAGCTTTAATTGAATTTGTTTTTTAGAAGTAATTAGGGGTAATTATGTAAAATTTGACATATATAAACCAAAAACCTAAGTTAAACTTGTTTGGTTCGATTCAAAGTAATAAACTGATGCACCAATTTATAAAATGGTTCGGTTTGGTTTTTTGAACAGAAAATCGATTCGATTCAGTTTTTTAAATTAAAAACCAATTCGATTCAATTTTCAGATTTTGTCCACCTCTAAGGAGAAGTCAAAAAATTCCTTAATAATCGCTTGACTTATCAACTCAATGGATCCACCAATTGGTAAGTTGTATTTATTATTTCCAATTGTAAAGGATGTATGGGAGGCTGTTATTGATTGCTATAATTATTCTCAAATCGATGAGCTCAAAACTCAATTATGGCTAGGACATGGTTGGTTTCTTTAAAAAAAATCAAATTATATCTATTTTAAAATTAATATATGAATTTAGATTTATAATCAAATCTATTATTTGGTTAAAAATCGATTATGATTAAATAATCGATTTCTAATTAAGTAATTGATTTCGAAAAATTCAATTTTAAAATTATTTTTTTTTAAAATCATTTATTCATAATCTAAAATCAACTATTTTTAAAAAAATCGATTATTCATATTTAAAAATTGATTTTTTTTTTTTTTATAAAATAAAGCTAAAAAAAACATACATCAGCCATACAATTGCTTTCTTTTGTGATTAAAATTGAACAAGTTCAATTGCTTATAATAACTTGTGATCAAAATTGATTCATTACTAATTTCATTAACACCACTGATTCTAATTCATACTAGTTCAATAAATTGTTTATTACTAAAATCGTAGAAAATACAACTTGAAAGTTTCTACGATCAAATATAACAATTACTACACTATAATAAAATCGTAGAAAATACAAACACTTGAAAGTTTGTTTCCAAGACTGAGATGGACACCACCACCACAAGATTTAGTAGATTTAAAATATATAATGGATTTAATATATTAATTTTTGTCTTGAGCATTTATAATTAAGTTAAGTTTGAGCAATATCTAAATCTCAATATCATTTCCAACGTAACATATTAATGTAACATTTTGAAAAATAACAATTCTTAAAAAATCAGTAATTTAAAAAATTATATTTAAAATATTTAGTCTATCATATTTTAGTCTTCGTCAATAAATATTAAATATCTTAATTAATTAACTAGATATCATACAATATGATTGGTTAGAAAAACACAATTGATTAAATGAAGTTAGTAATATCTTAATGAAGTTAATAATAAATTGTCGTAAAATGTTGCCGAAAGGTGCAAGGTCGGTGGGGTGATAGCAAAATGAGAATCGTTTTTGAGTTTTTGGGATTTAGAGTTTTTGGGAGTTGAGTGAATAAAAACTGGATGAAAATCAAATCCAAATATAAAACATGAGTGGGTATCCAATTGGTTGATAAATAAACCGAATTATAACCATATAATTTTAATCGAATATTTAAAGTAGATTTGAATCCAGTTTTAAATTTCGGTCTCATAATTTAATTTTTTGTACAGCCCTAATTGTAGCCGTCCAAACAAGAGAATAAAGATGTGACAATATTTACAACATCACAGTCACCCTTTGGCAAGAGGTGGACCAATGTTATGAACACAATTAGGAAAATCCCAATGATTCCATCAAACTCAAGAGAGAAGAGAATGATAGAGTACATATGTTCCATGTTCCCAACTAGATCTAATGATTCTAAGCCACAATAAATTGAAAGTTCAGCCTTGGCAGCAAGGGGGATAATCCAGAAATAGAGAGATAGAAGCTCCCATGGTGTGATCATTGTTGAAAGCCAAGACACGCAAAAGATACCTGCTGAAAAATACATAAAAAGACTACAAAGTTGGATCAAGAGGCATAATGGAGAGGGGAATATTTCCTAGTCTCAAGTGAAGAAAATATTGAGCAAAGAAACCAACACTAAGTGGTCTCCTTTCACTAAGGAATAACTAGAGCATTTGTATAAACTCTCTACCAAAAAAAGTGTCAGTAACACCATCTTGGTCCCTAGCTCAAAAAGGTATCTCATTCTCTACTACTCTCCTTAGTAGAAAACCTGATTCCAAAGATCCATGGGTCATTAATTCTAGAGCTACTTGAAGTAACAAGGTCAATTATAAGAAATGAGAGTTTGAATTATAATTCCCCTATTTAAAATTCCTATTAAAAACTGAAAGTTTTAACTCAAAATTGATCTTGGTTATAAATGAAGAACGTTCTTGGTTAGTGGAAAAACAACAATATTAATTTATCAATATAAAAACTGAATCTAAAACAAATAATAAATAGAGATAGGGATAGAGAGATCACAAAAGCATATATCCTGGTTCACCCAACTAGGGTTACGTTTAGTCCTCACAAATGTGAAATTTTCCACTAAGTGCTTCAAAAAAAGAACGTTCTTGGTTTTCACACTATTACCACATATCAGTTTTGATCTATTACAGGGTTCTACCTTTCTACCTAGAAAGGATTTCCACATGTTATCTTACACTATTTTAGAAAGGAACTTACAAATTACCTTTTAAATCATAAAAGGATTTCAAGTACTCAAGCTATATTAACAATATAGCCTTAAGTTACAAAGTAATGATTTTTAGAATGATAGAATATGGATATTGCTCTTGTTTGAGAAATAGATTTTATATATCATAACACAATAATCAATGATTCTAATATCACACTACTAAATGAAACTGGGACTTAGAATAATTTGATAAGCTCGAGTATGATTGAATAAGTGATGTTTTGCTTGACACTTTGAGTTCTGATTTGTTTTTCATTGTGAAGCTTTATTTATAAGCTTTAAGAGAGATTATGACAACTCATTTAACCGTTAGAAATAGGTCAGTTGTCATGAGTAATTGAATGGATAAGATCAAACATAAAGTAGGATTGTTCATGGTGAAACTAGGAATGGTCTTGAGATCCAAGAACCTTATTCGAATTAGTTTAAGATGAATTGACTTGTATTTGTGATCTTATCAATTATATGAAATGATTACAAGCTTTGAGTCACGTGTGCAGATCTGTTTGAAGATACAACAACAACGTCCTTTAGAGCATATCCATTGTACTTGCATTTGCTTAACTTGGAGAATGATCTTGCTTTATGCTTTTTATGAAGCAAGGTGTTGAGTCCTTGAATTTTGGAATAATTCTTGCTTAGATTGATCCTCTTATATTTCTAATGAAGATATGAAATGGATAACACTTTCTTGGATCTAATCTTTTACATAGAAAATATGACCATTCTTGTTTATGACAGATGTGGAGAATAGTCTTCGTTTTCCCATAAATATGTCATGAACGTTCTTCGTTTTGCTGATTTGCTTTGTAATGATTGGTACTATCTTGTTTTAAAACACTTAAATACACATGTTAAATACCAAAAACACTTAGAATCAAATTAGAAGTCTTAATCAACTTTTTGTTTAATTATCACCAAAATATTAATTTGGGACTTTGTCTCAATAATTTCCCCTTTTTGATGAAGACAAAACATGTTAATTTAGATTTTTAATTTTGACTCTAATAATTCAGAGAGCTTTTTAGTCAAAACTCCCCTTGAATATATGCTAATCATTTGAACCAAATAATATTATTTCATTGATATAACAGTAAAGATCTAGGTCATTACAAGGTGGTTCAAAACAAAACAAAAAAACATAAGTAGTAAGTAGTCATACAAAAAGAACTTCTTATTCTTAAAATCTTAATAACTTCTCCCTCTTTGTCATAGCAAAAAGGAATAGGAGAGTTAACCTAAAGCTAAATCATAAAGATAATGAAGGTGAAGACCCATTAGATGATGGAGACAATGACAATTGAGGTATGTCAGGAAAAATTGGAGGAGGATTAGGTATTAGAGGCTAAAGTTCGAGCTTGGGAGCAAGCTGAGTAGCCATCCAGTCCCACAAAATAGCCTACTCTTTGTCCTAATCAGCTTTCCTAGCTATGATATTTTGAAGGACAACGTAGATTTTGGGGATTTCCTTATATGTTTTGGATGTTTCCCTTTCCATTTTTGTTCTTTTAGAAGGACGTTGTTCATCATCAATTGGAGTGGTGGGAGGAGTATTTTGGGATGGAGCAACAGTGGTACAAAATGTAGACAAGGTGGCAAATGAAGTATTGATGTGAGGAGGAGATTTTGTAAGAGCGAAATGATGAGGCACAGATGGGCCAGCTATGTCTAAATCTGGAAAGACCAAATATTGGCTTATTCCAAAGATAGAAAATGTTTTTTGTGGGGACACAAAGGCTGGTGACATCACAGAGGTGTGCTAAATTTAAAGTGGAGGACATAGATTACCTTGAGATGATGGATTGGTGAAGGGTGGAATAGTAAATGTTGGAGGAAATACTTGATCAAGGATAGGAGAACGTTCTTCAGCATGTTGGTGAAAGCATTTGATGGATCCAGGAGACAAGTCGTTGAAAATTACCTTCCGATTTAAATCAGACCCCATAACTTTGGAAAAGCCTTCCAAGTGATTATATTAAACCGGCATACAGTTGCCTTTTAGGGAGACTGTGGATTCATGCTATTGGAGCAGTGATATCCACTCCCCATCAAAAGCTAAAATTTATAGTGAACGATATGCCGTAATAATATATGGGGAGGAAGATATGATAATGAGTCATCTATCTTCCATGGATTACATCAAAGGCAAGGAGGAAGCCATAGATACATTCTTCCAAGCATTAAAAATCACCAATGTTGTCTTCATGGGTGAAGGATTTCTCTTAAAGGAACCAAAACTATCTACCACATCATTAAAATCTAAAAATTCCATGTTGGAAGGAGAAGCTCTTGTTAAATTTGGGAAATTAATAGAATAACTAGAAAAGAAGGATAGGTACAGGTTGGGGTATGTACCTACCAAAGTTGATCAAGAGAATGTTGTGAAGGGAAAAAGAGAAAGCAGGATGGCTCCTTGGAAAAATCGGGTACCAAATTCCCAAAAGATTCTGATTGTGACATTCACCAAACCTTTCACAGTGTCGGAATAATATATGTTGATCAGGTGGCTGTTGTGGAAGAGGATCATGTTGATGATGATACCCTCAAATTGGTGTACCCTTATCCTCCAAACACCAGTCTCAACAATTGGAAGATCATCGAGTTTTATGTGTTTGTTAATTCATCTTCAAAGTAATTGTGTATTTTAAGTCCTTTTGCTCTACCCAAGGCTATAAGCATATCTAATTAGAGCACATGCATTTCAATTCCATACTTATTATCAATAAATGCCTTTTTGAATTCTCCAACAGTTTTTTGTTTTTCTCTTTTTAGCAATCTTTATTGATATTGCCTTTTTCCTTTTCTTCTTAAATTAAAGAATGCAGAGATGAAAATGAACACATTGAAAATAAAAGCGCTAGAACCCCTTGTAATTTTGAACTCCCAATTAATATCGCTCACGAGGATTGTGAAGATGAATGTGAGCCTCCTCCAGAACAAGAAAGGCTAATGGAACATTAAGCTAAGATAATTCAACCATATCAAGAACCTATTGAGGTGGTCAATTTACGGACTGGATATGATAAGAAAGAAATTAAAATTGGTCTGCCTATGAAAGAAAGTGAATGAAAAAAGTTGATTAAACTTTTATTTGACTATGTGGACGTTTTTGCATGGTCATATAAGGATATGCCTGAGCTAGTTACTAAACTAGTTGAACACAAGCAACAACTTCAGCCTGAATGTGCTCCAATTAAACAAAAACTAAGGGGGATGATATCTGATATGTCACTTAAAATTACAGAAGAGGTCAAGAAGCAATTTGATGTTGGTTTCTTAGCTGTGGAAAAATACCCTCAATGGGTGGCAAATATTGTCTCAGTTCCAAAGAAAGATGGAAATGTTCAAATGTGTGTTGATTATCAAGATTTAAATAAAGCAAGTCCTAAGGAAGATTTTCCTATACCTCATATTGATGTCCTAAAAGATAGTACTACTCAATATTCATGGATGGTTTCTCAGGGTATAATCAAATCAAGATGGCTCTCGAAGATATGGAGAAAACTACATTCATCACACAATGGGGGACTTTCTGTAATAAAATGATGTCATTTGAATTGAAGAATGTTGGAGCAACATATCAAAGAGCAATCGTAACTTTGTTTCATGACATGATGCATAAGGAGATAGAGGTTTACATGGACCATATGATTGCAAAATCTCGGATCGAAGAAGACCATGTTGTTAACCTTCAAAAATTATTTGTGTTGTTAAGAAAATTCAAACTCAGTTTAAACCCTGCTAAATGCACTTTTGGTGTGAGATCAGACAAGTTACTTGTTTTCATGGTTAGTCAAAAAGGAATAAAGGTGGACCCATATAAAGTAAAAGCAATACAAGAAATGGCGGCTCACAGACGGAAAAAGAAGTTTGTGGCTTTTTGGGTATATTAAACTACATTGCTAGGTTCATATCACATCTAACCACTACATGTGAGCCAATTTTCAAGTTGTTGCGCAAAGACCAAAAGGTTGAATGGAATGAGAATTGTCAAAAAAAATTCAAAAAGATTAAACAATACTTATCAAAACCTCCAATCTTAGTGCCCCCAATTCCTGGAAAACCACTTATTATGTACCTAACAGTATTTGATGAGTCAATGGGTTGTGTACTAGGGAAACATGATGAATCTTGTAAGAAAGAATATGTTATTTATTATATAAGCAAAAAGTTCACCAGTTTTGAAACAAGGTATTCACTACTTGAATGAACATGTTGCGCATTAGCATGGGATGCTCATCGGTTGAGGCAATACATGTTATGTCATACAACTTGGTTGGTGTTTGAAATAGACCCAATTAAGTGTATCTTTGATAAATCTACTCTTACTGGAAGGATTGTCCGTTGGTAGATGTTGTTATCAGAATACGACTTGGTGTATATTACACAGAAGGCTATCAAAGGAAGTGCATTAACAAAGTATTTGGCCCAACAACCTATAGAAGATTATCACTCAATGTAGAGTGAGTTCCCTGATAAAGGTATAATGACTTTATTTGAAGGGATTGAATTATCTGTTAAAGAAAAATAGACGTTGGTGTTTGATGGTGCTTCTAATACATTAGGGCATGGAATTGGAGCCATTTTAATTTCCCAAAACAACCAGTTCCCTCCATTTACGACTAGATTGTGTTTTGATTGCACAAACAATATTGTTGAATATGAGGCATGTGTAATGGGCATTAAAGCAGTCATCGAATCAAAGGTAAAAGTTCTTGAGGTGTGTGGAGAAAATCATTTAAGAGGTTCACAAAGGTTCTTTTGAAACTCATGCAAATAGGCACCCAATGGCAAGAAAAATCTTAAGGGTTGGTTACTAATGGTTGACAAGGGAGTCCAATTGCTTTAGTTACGTAAAGAAATTTCATAAATGTCAAATCTATGCTAATAAAGTACATGTACCACCCACCTCTTTCAATGTTTTAACATCATCATGGACATTTTCAATGTGGAGAATGGATGTTATTGGGATCATCGAGTCTAAGGCTTCAAATGGGCACCGATTTATCGTTGTAGCTATTGATTATTTCAAAAAATGGGTTGAAGTCGCTTCTTATGGTAGTGAGACGAGAAGTGTGGCTGTAAGATTCATCAGAAGATAATTGATTTGTCGATATGGCTTGCCAAATAAGATTATCACTGACACTGAGATCAATTTGAATAATAAAATGATGAAGGAGTTGTATGATAGTTTCAAAATTCAGCACCATAATTCTTCTCTATATCGTCCAAAAATGAATTGGGATGTAGAAGCAGCAAATAAGAATATCAAGAAGATCATACAAAAGATGGTGAAGACATATAAGGATTGGCATGAAATGTTTCCCTTTGCATTACATGGCTATAGAACCTCTATTCGCACCTCAACAGGGACAACTCCTTTCTCATTAGTGTATGGAATGGAAGTGGTACTTCCCATTGAAGTTGAAATTCCCTCAATCAGATTCTTAATGGAAACAACACTAGAAGAGGTAGAGTGGGTTCAATCACAATATGACCTATTGAATCTCAACGAAGAAAAAAGAATGATAGCTCTGTGTCATGGTCAACTATATTAAAAAAGACTTAAAAAAGTATACGAGAAAAATTATGTCCTCAAGAGTTTCAAGAAGGAGACTTAGTGTTAAAGAAAATACTTCCCATAAAAAAGGATTCTCGTGGAAAATGGACCCCAAATTACGACAGACCATATGTTGTGAAAAAGCTTCATCTGAGATCGCTCTAATACTCGCATAAATGAATGGAAGAGAATTTCCACTTCCAGTAAATTCAAATGCAGTCAAAAAATATTATGTTTGGAAGAAAAAAAAAGATTGAAAAATGGACTCGGTAAGTTGAAAAACTTGAAAGGCAATCTAGGCAAAAATTAGAGTATCTTGATGGATTGAAAATTTGAAAGAGCGGTCCATGCAAAAATTAGAGATTAAAAAAAGTCAAGCGCTTCAAACTAGGGCAATTATTATTCTTGGAAGCTGACTAATAGGAATCCTAAATTACAAGAATGACTAGCATTTGTTATGCCTCCAACTAAAGCTAAATGCACTCATCCCCACATTGTAACCCTTGCTTCAACTGCTTTATTTTCAATGTAACGAATGTACATTTCCTAATATTATCATTCAATGTTGTACGCTACACTCTTTCTACACTAATCCAGTTTCATTATTGATTGTTATAGTGTTTTAAGATGTTGTTTTATGATAATAAATGTTGGAGTTTGAAATATGTAAAAATATTTTAAGTATTTTGACACTTAAATGATATATACACGGTAACTCGATTGATTCTCAAAATATATGAGTGTGTAAAAAATTAATAAAGAGGATAATCGTTTTAAACCATTGACTTTGATTCGCCTAAAAAAAGCAGTCACACGATAGGTACAAAGCGTCATCATACGGAAACAATATTTGTTTTTATTATTTGTTGAATCTTGGGGCGTAGAAGAGGATAAGGATCATGGAATCAAATATATGAACAAGAACTGATCAATAATTCATGACACACATAAATCATACATAATTTACTCTTTCAAATGATTCATGCATCTTCATTCACACCTAAACCCAAAATTCTATACTCAACAACCTTGCATAATGCATAACACACGCATGAATCATTCATACCTTATATTTATACTTTATATATACTCGACAACCATTAGCGTTCATATTGCAAGTATCATATAATAGTATCCCTCTTCAGCTACCTTCAAGATTAGACCAACTACCTTTTTTCTCATTCCTATTGATCTACGCATCGGTAATTAATCCGAAGACAATCACTTACACCCTTGACGATCTACGCATGGGTAATTAATACAAAAGAAGATCACTTACACCCCTATCAATCTACGCATAGGTAAACAATCTAGAAGACGATCACTTTTATTTTTGTCGTCCTACACGTCAGTAACCAATCAGAAGATGATAATTTTTTATTTATATGGATCTACACATCGGGAAAAAATCCGAAGATGATCACATACTTATTTCCCACTTTTACATTTTAATGACTTTGTGTTTCACATACTTTTTTCGATATTCTACTTTTATACTTTTGATTATTCTACTTTTGCATCTCAGATATATTTATTTGTTAACATTTGTTTGACAAAATTTAGTTCTTTATATTTACTTATATTTTACCTGATAATATGAAAATCATTGTTATTCATATTTTCATATTTTTCAAGTAAAAAATAATTAAATAGGAGCAACTGTAGTACTCCAATTTTGTTTGACCCTTTAAATTATACTCTGTTTATGTTGTCTTTATTTTATTTATATTTATGAAATTAAAAAAAATATATAATAAAAAACATATATATATGTATATACATATTTATGCATTCATAATTATTAACAAAAACAAATTATTACAATTTTAAACATTAAGTCAAATTAATTACAGAAAAACATAATTATATAAACTAGAGTGTTGTAACTAACTGAAAAATGATCATTTTAGTTTGATACAAAGTATGGCAAAAATGGTATGTAATGAATTAATTAATGAGAAGAAAAAAACAATTGCCTCTGCCCTTAGCCATTATCCACATGATACCAAGCAAAGAGACAATTATAAGTTCGAAAGAAAGAAGAAAAAAAAAGAAAGACAAATGTGGTTGAATCATATACAAAATTAATCAAATCTGTAAATAAAAAAGAGCTCTTTAGCCCAACAATCCAGCTCAGTCCAACAGATGAACATAATTAGATAAAAACAAATAGTCTAAAACCGTAAATGAATCAGATGTGTAGAATAACTCAGATTATGAGTAAAAATAATTAAGCATCAAATAGAAAATTGATGGGGAAACAGAAAGGCAAGCAGGAAAACAACCTGACAAGTTAAAAAAAAAAGCTCTCTAAATAGATCTTCACTTATATTTTAAAAGAGATTTGGAGATTAACATTAACAAAAAAAACACTTAAAAACGAAGAAATAGAAAATATAGTAGTAGAAAAGAAATTAAAA